>JAWRVF010000786.1:0-170565 GCA_036785485.1 Physcomitrellopsis africana
TGGTATAAGCCTTTTACATGCTTAGAAAAATTTAGCCCAACTCAACTTACAGATTGCAAGAAAACGCCCAAAAAGCGCAGTGATGACACTCGGCCGCCAATTTGAAGATTGATGCAGAAACTCCAATGGTGATTTCTCCTTCTTTCACCATTAACTTCAGCTCAAACTTAATGTGTAGTTCAACCTAAAAGTCTTCTATCAGCATACCAAAAATTACATTGATCCAATTGGTGGATCTTTAGTTATCATAGAAACCCTATCTAATCCTAAACTGCCAACTTCTGACAACCCTTTGTATCAAAACTCAAATATCTCCTGATTGCATTGCTAGATTAATACAAATTTTTGTATACACTTAATACATCTAACAATCTAGACAATATCAAATTTTGAACTATAGATGCTTCATAGATTTTATAAATCACTCAACAATGCAAGCCATCATTGTCTTATATAAAACCCAAATCACCAATACAAACCCTGACTTTGAATAGCGATTGCTACATCCTCCAAAACCTTATGGTTGCAAGCTAAATGCCCTTGGAACCCTTTTCAAGCTAGCTATCCAATCCTAATTGCCAATCTTTGAATGTCTCCTCTTCTTGCCTTTGGCGGTTATTTTTGTCCCTAGAGGTCTAATTTCAACCTTGTCTCATATCCGGTCTTTTCTTAGGTATCAATTCAACTAATTCTAAGGATTTTTAAGTTAAATCCTATCTTCAACTTATTCCTAGTATTAACCATAATAACTATTTTTCTTTTCTATCCTATTTTAATTAACTTATGGCTTTTCAAAATCAATAATTGAGTTTGTATAGCCTAGAAGAAAACTTTAACAACTAACTTTTATTTGTTAGCTATTAAAACAAGAAAATAATCTAAAAGGCTTCCATAACCCTTTTTTTAAGTATCTTAAGTTCCTATTGAACTAAGATAATCAAGTATTAAATATAAATTACTCTTATCTATATCTTTCACTATATAAACGTGCTGTAATACGACATCCACCCCCTCTGAATCTGTGCATCCTCCGGTATGCACCAAATGAAGCATATGTCATAGTTGGCATCATACCATCTCTTCATTTTTTGTACCAAGTTCTTCTTCATCATCCATTTCAATATAATTGTCTTCTTCAAAGTCATTAATATCTTCAATATAATCTTCTACGTTTATTTCTCCATCTCGTCTTTTGAAAACTTTTACTTGCTTCCCGGCAATAGGTATCTTCAACCTTGTACCATCCAATTCCTTCAATAAATATGTGGCATTGTCTTGAATTGTTACCACTACATAGGATCCAAACCAACATTTTAAAAATTTTCGTAAGGTACTATGCTGGTTATCCAAACTGTTGTCATAAACAAGTACCCAATCACCTTCTTCAATTGCTTTAGGCTTCAATTGATGTCGTTTATCAAACCAAGCCTTGTTCTTTAGCCTTGCCTTTTGTAACCGTTTTAATGCTAGTTCCACATCTTTTGATCTTTGTTCAAGCTGTCGAATTCTAATAGCCAATAACTCTTCTCTTGTTAATCCATCTTTCCAAGGTAGTACATTCCAAGTTGGCACATGTTCTTCAATTGGCATAATAGGTTTTTGACCTGTCATAAGCTCTACTAGCATATATCCTATCACCAAACTATATGTTATTGGATCAGTCCATAATGCATAAGGTAGAAGTCGAGGCCATTCTCTCACTCTTCCATTGCAAGCTTTAACCAAGGCTTTTATAATTGGTAGATATCCACGTTCACTTTTTGCATTTCCTTCTGGATTATAAGCCGTAGTCAATGATAATTTAACTCCACATCTCTTGAAGAATTCACCAGCTTCATGTGCATTTAATTCTTCATGATTTGCAGTGATCTTTCCTACACATCCGTAGCGGCAAATAACATCCTCAAGTAAAAACCTGCAAATTCCTTCTGTAGACTTTGTCCTTAAAGCCCTGCCTTCCACTTGGTTTGATAAATCTTCACGAGCCAAAACTAAATACCTCATTTGCCATAGTCCCATTGGCATAATAATCAAATCCACAACCCATTTAAAATGAATAGCCAAAGGATATGTTGGATGCAAATCATCTCGATGCCATATATTCGAATACAGTTGACAAGCCACACAAGATTCTACAAATGAAGTTACATCTCGATATATATTCTTCCACCAATATTGCTCCTTCAATTTAGCAAAAGTAGCCCAAATTCGTCTATGCCCTGTCCATAAACTATCATGAAATTCTTTGAGTAATTCTTGTTGATCTTTTTTGATACCTACTACTCGTTGTGGCATACTAATGTTTGATTTTGGCCTCTTCCATAGAAATCCTCCTTGTAATATGAACTTATATGCTTTTCTCCTGATCTGTTTAAATTTTTCAACTGACCAATCAGCATGCTTGGTTAATATGCTCAAATAATATCTAATATCCAATAAATCTCCTTCATAATTTTTTTTTCATGAAATGACTTATTTTCCTTGTTCAATTGTGAAACTGAATAAAATTTAGTATCCGCATCATCAATATCCTCTATCATTTCATCTTCTCTATTATATCTTGCTCGAGATAACATATTTGCTACGGAATTGTCCTTTCTTGCAACATGTTTAAACTCCGGATTTAATGACTTGATATAAGCAATCCATCTTAACATTGCAATGTCTAGAGTTGTGCAATTAGTAATCATTCCAAGCAAAGGCAAACAATCTGTTTCCACCACTATTGTTGTTCCAATTAAATAATCTCTTTCAGCTTTCATAGCTGATACAACTCCCCATAATTCCCTTTTCACTTGAGAATATGTATGTTGGCATGCACTTAAAACCTTAGCTCCAAATCAAACTGCAAATCTATGTCCATTTGAATCATCTTGATCCATTGCCCACCCAATGGCAATTGGACTAGTATCCACTGTAAGAATCACTAGTCTATTGCACTTATAATCAATTTTTCTCAATACTGAAGGTAATATAAATAATTCCTTCAATATCTGCATTGCTTTGATATGCTTTTTTTTCTATTTAAAATGATAACCTTTGTATAAAAATTCATACAATGGATCTGCTATGTGAGCATAGTGAAGAATCCAAATACAATAAAACACACATGCACCCAAAAACCTACGCACCTCTGTTAAAGAACTATAATTTTTTTTTATTCTTCTAATTGCATCAATCTTAGCTGGATCTGGTTTTCTTCCATAAAATCTATATAAATGTCCAACAATTACAACTTCTTGTACTTCAAATATAGATTTTATATCTGATAATATAAGATGAACTTCTTCAAGCCGAATCAATATCTTTTCACAATCTTGTATATGATTGACAATATACTTGCGACACCCCCTTTTATCTAAAGTTTCATCCTTGTCTTCTTCTTTGCACCCTTTAATAGAAATATCATCTAAAAAAGGCATAGTCTTCTCAGGAATAAAATCCCTCAATACCTTATTCATCCCGCTCATCATATGTGCAAGTGAATTAGTAGCACCTTGAAGAAGAGTACACATTTTAACCAATCCAAGTGGAGTTCTCATTGTTGTCATGTCTCTACTTTCTTTAACTAGTTGAAATTGGTCATAGCCTGAATACAGGTCACCCATTGAATAAATTGCCCTTCCTGCAAATGCTTCAGCAAATTCATCTACTATTCGTCTAATTCCTGTATTTTTGATAGTCACTGCATTTACTAGCTGCATATCTTGAATAAATTGTAATGATCCATTTTTCTTAGGCATTGTAAACCATCGGCTAGAATATGGTGCAAAAGAAGGCTCCAAAATCTTCATCTTCATCTTTTCTTTTAATAATTCTTTCAAACTCGGTAAATGTGCCCTTGGCACTAGAATTGGCCTCAAATTCCAAGGTACATGTGGTATAGTGAAAATAACCATAGGAGTTACAACATTTAGATCCACACACCCAATTTCATGAGATTCAAAGACAAATGATTTACCTCATTTTGCTAGCATTTCTTTGAAGAACACAATTTCCTCTCGCAATAAGAAACCATCAGAATCAATCTTTAATTCTTTAAAAGTTTCTTCTATAAACTTATGCCCAATATTTCTTGGATCCCTCAAGCTCTTTTCTCTTGATGCTCCTTCTACATATTCTTTACAGTCTTTTGGCAAAGGCCCAGCAACGAGTTTTACCTTCTTATCTACTGTCTTGTATTTTGTTTCAACCATAACCTCTGGCGTTTGAAAAGATTCAATCATATCATAAACTTCTTTTCAATGAATCTGTATAATTTTATCATCATCACCTAATCCAATAGATGTAATCAGTTCTAAAGGATCTTTCAATCCATTTTCTTCATAAATACCAATAATCTTTTTATCATCTTCTAATATTTTTAATCCATATAATTTTCTTTTAACAGCACATAATCTTTTTCTCTCATTTCTTTTTAGATCCTCAATTCTCTTATACATAATACTTCCATTTTCAAAAATGCCAATAAATCCTACATCAAAGGTACATATATTTTGCGAGAGTACCTCCCCTTTCGTACCTCCATAATCCCGCTTTATAGTGGTACTCCTCAAAAATCCGTAAATTCTTCAACGACTCTTGGCAATGGTTTCTCTCTCAATTTGTCTCGATTACGTTCATGATTTGGAAGAACAGTCAAAAATTGTACTGCCTTTTTTCCATCTTCACTACGAATCCGTGCATAAGCTAATCCATCATCGAGGACTTTTGTTTCCATTTGAGTCGTAATAATATACGGTTGTCCCAATATAAGAGGATAAGTTGTTGCATCTTGAACAAAGAAATTTTGTTCCATTGCAACATCACCAATCCGAACCTTCACATCTGGGCAAGTATCATACAACTCACCTCATGTATTATTAGCCGCTCGTATTATCCATCCATGCTCCATATCAATTGACCACTTCTATTTCATGTAAAGATCCTTAGATATAAGGTTTATTTCTGAACCATGGTCAATCAAGGCAACAACTAGCTCATCTATATCTCCAATCTTTACTAATGCCTCTGTAGTTGCTCTAGCCCAATACTTTTGAGTATAATGACTCGAAATTTCTTTTTCCTTATCACTTGGATGATCAAAACGTACTTTTTGATTATAACTCCTTCCTCCATTTATTGATTGTTTATAACAGTTGCCAATTTCATCTTCTTCATCCTCACATACATGTACATCAATAGCATGATTTCATCCAAATTCACCCATTAATTGCCTCTTTCGCTTAATACTGTCAATAATGACATCATGGAATTCTTTCTTTGTAATACCCAATATTTTTTTCAATGTGAATTCAACTTTAGCATTAAGGACACATTCTTCAAGCATTCCCTTTAAATGTGTTGTTGCTTCAATATTAGAGAGAAGTTTGTAAGCCGTTTACTTACCTTTTTCTCCTAAGTCCTTTGATTTTTCTTTTGAAGATATTGAAGTATCCTTTGTTGGTAATTCCTGTGATGCCATCTCACGAGTCTTATCTCTCCAAGTCTGTCTCTTTGAAGAATTTCCTTCTTTTATATTGTTAGAATCTTGTCTTCTCTTTTCTTCTATCAAAACTTCATGTTGATTTTTAGCAATATAGGCATGTATTGATAAAGCTTCTACAGGATCCTCCTAACCCGTAGTTCCACGAATTATTGTAGCAGCTCTTAATAAAGCTTCTTGTGGCATCTTCTTCTTATGCATTGTAGAAATGGCAGAAGACCAAACCCCACTTGATTCAATATTTCCAAAAAATTCTTGCTTAGCATTATCATCCACTTTAGTACCATAACTTGTAATTTCCATTACTGCAATCCCATTCGCTGCCAAATAATCCTTAATCAATGCTTTCATACCTCCCTTACTAAAGTTGATTTGGAGAATATCACTAGTATCCTTTAACGCTACCTTTCCATTTTTCCAAAAAACCATGCCTTATTGGACCATTTCATTAAACTCACCACAATCCTTTCGAGAATGGGAATCATCATCATACCAGATGCATCTTTGCACATACCCTTGCTTAAAAGTAGATTTTGAATTCATTACAAAAGTCTTCTCCTCAAGCCTTGTAAATTTAATTTGAAGATCCCGCATTCTGCGTATAAGTTCTTCAATCCCCATATCTTCTTTCTTTGACGTAGTTGTTGAAGGTTGAACAATAGGTACCATCAACCGTGAAGTGGACACTTGAATTTTAGGTACCTGCACCATTCTTTGGATATCCCCCCTGTCCTTCCTCCTTTCTTTTTTTGGCAACAACCCTATTGCATCCTCAACCTTCTTCTAATTTGTTGTTAATCCTTCATCTTCTTCTATATCTTCAAGAGAAATTTCCAACCTTTCTTGTAATTCTCCATCTGCTGCTTGAAGAAATAATTCAACCTTGTTTGGTTCTAAAGTTACCTTTTTTATTTTCGATAACCGAGGATATTATCTTTCAAACTTCCTTAATAATTCAGTAGCTTGCAATTTCTTGTTAGGATGCTCAATCCATTCCAAAAATGATTTCTTAGTGACTCAATCAGAGTCTTCTAAGAAATACTCATTTTTCAACGCATGAGAGAATTCTTCCTAAGAGCTTCCAAATTGCTCTATAACTAATTTCACATTTTTTCTTATCTCCAGTATTGTAACAAGTCCAAATAATAAAATCATGTCCCTTTTAGAGACTCAATTCAATTCCATTTCCCGCATATAATACCTCAAATACTTAGATATGTCTTTCCCATCAAACTGGTCAACCTTGTTAACCACTGCTTATAGTGCTTTGATTGCCAAAGCCTCCTTTTGATCCTTTTCTTATTGCTGTTGCATAATTAATATAAAAGCTTGAAACATATTTGCAATGTTCGGGTCTAGATACATACCTTGTCCACCAGAAGAAGCTCCACTAGAAGATCTACTTGAAGCTCCACCCAAAGCTCCATCAATAGCTCCAAAATCCACCTTTTTGCTTTCTTGAGCCATTAATTCCAAATAACCACAACAAAAGCCAATACCTTCCATCCAAAACTTTCACGTTGGGTTCACCACTTATGTCATATTACGTGTTGTCTCGGTTGGGAATGCATCGGGCACTTGGCTATACAAGGTAAAATACTGTTTGCAAATACTCAAGAAACTTTAATAGATTTCATCCATATATAAGGAATATAATTCGAGCTTCAATTCAAAAGTGTTTAAAAACTCTTCTCTTAGTAAAATCAACCTTACATATACCCCAATTACCTCGTTTCCTTTATAATTAAGCAATTTTTATTTTTGTTTATAAGCCCTAATCCTAATCAATGAGCT
Organism: Physcomitrellopsis africana; assembly: GCA_036785485.1. Lineage (NCBI taxonomy): Eukaryota > Viridiplantae > Streptophyta > Bryopsida > Funariales > Funariaceae > Physcomitrellopsis > Physcomitrellopsis africana. The sequence continues at coordinate 7,280 of JAWRVF010000786.1, forward strand.
TTGGCAAGCTGTAATTTTTAATTGAATTATCCACTTAGTATGAAATTTTGCACACACATGCTGGTATAAGCCTTTTACATGCTCAAAACAATTTAGCCCAACCCAACTTACAGATTGCAAGAAAACGCCCAAAAAGCGCACTGATGACACTCAGTCGCCAACTTGAAGATTGATGTAGAAACTCCAGTGGCGATTTTTCCTTCTTCCATCATTAACTTCAGCTCAAACTTGGTGTGTAGCTCAACCTAAAAGTCTTCTATTAGCATACCAAAAATTACGTTGATCCAATTAGTGGATCTTTAGTTATCACAGAAACCCTATCTAATCCTAAACTGCCAACTTCCGACAACCCTTTGTATCAAAACTCAAATATCTCCTGATTGCATTGCTAGATTAACAAAATTTTTTGTATACACTTAGCACATTTAACAATCTAGATAATTTCAAATTTTGAACTATAGATGCTTCACAGATTTTACGAATCACTCAACAATACAAGCCATCATTGTCTTATATAAAAACCCAAATCACCAATACAAACCTTGACTTTGAATAGCGATTGCTAAGTCCTCCAAAACCCTATGGTTGCAAGCTAAATCCCCTTGGAACCCCTTTTAAGCTAGTTATCCAATTCTAATCGCCGATCTTCAAATGTCCCCCGTCCCTTGCCTTTTGCGGTTGTTTTTGTCCCTGGAGGTCTGATTTTGACCCTGTCTCATACCCGGTCTTTCCTTGGGTATCAATTCAACTAATTTTAAGGATTTTTAAGTTAAATCCTATCCTCAACTTAATCCTACTATCAACCATAATAACTATTTTTCTTTTCTATCCTATTCTAATTAACTTATAACTTTTCAAAATCAGTAATAGAGTTTGTATAGCCTAGAAGAAAACTTTAACAACTAACTTTTATCTGTTAGCTATTAAAACAAGAAAATAATCTAAGAGGCTTCCATAACCCTTTTTTTAAGTATCTTAAGTTCCTATTGAACTAAGATAATCAAGTATTAAATATAAATTACTCTTATCTATACCTTTCACTATATAAACATGTTGCAACATGACATCGCGTATAAAATATGGAAAATTTGAATATTTCATTCATTGGTAGGACTACGGAGTTAGCGACAAAATATGGGAACCTTCAAATAACCTTAGAAATATACTTAAAAAAGTTTACAAATTCTATTTATAATATCCTAAAAAACCTAGATTCAATCGCTATTAAAGATTTTATGAACACCAATATCTCTTGGCTTCTAAATGATGGTTTTTTATCAACAACACAAGACCAATATAAAAAGGGGAGAGCCACGCCAAGATCTTTACTTGTATATAGTCATTTTTTCTAAGATAGAATAGATTATGTTAGAAGCTTATTAATTATTATATCAAATCTTCATATTTCAAAGAAATTATAAGAACAAGAGTTAAAAGATTCTTTTGCCACATAAGCGGTTGGAAAACCATTATAACTTTCACAATTTGCTAGATTTGAAAAAAATGAATAAGGTAAAGAAGGACTATTCCAACGTCAAGTAAGGCCACATTTGGAGTCTTTGGAGATACAACCTCATCACAAAAATCTTCATTCAAATGCATGAACTTTGATAATACTCCTTGAAATTGGAAGGATGACTCTAAGTGGATCAGAAATTCTGTTTGGAGGATGTTTTGAAGGTTTCAATGAAGAGCAGATTCTTGGATGGGATGTTGGTATAATAGAGGTTATATCTGAAGGTCATTGATGCTTCTTCAAGGATCTTATTGAATCAATAACCAATGAACAAAAGACAGAATATATTACTTTTTTACTCCGACAAATTCTGGATTTCTTGCATATGTGATTTGATCATCAAATCACTTCAGCTCCTCATGGAATTCATCATTAGAAGAGGAGGTGATATCATGGACATACTTTAAGTCACCACATTCTAGAACTTTCTATAGTCTTCTAGAACCTTCCGTAGTCTTCTAAAATCTTCCATAGTTTTTAAAAATCTTTCAAAGTTTTTTAGAATCTTTCAATTGCTATTGGATTATCTTGTAAATAATAAAATATTGATAAAAATTATCCTTTCCCTTTTTATAATCCACCATTTTCATAATCTAATTTGATTGTTTGTATTTATGTAACAAAAATAAAATATTGTTATCTTAGTTAAATTAATCAATATTATTTTCTAACACTTTTTTATAATTATATTTAATTTAAATTATATTAATATATATTAAATAATATTATATTAGCCTTTTTTAATTATTTTATTAAAAAATTAAACTTTGTTATATAATAATATAATATGAGATGGACATCTAAATCACCAATGAAGGTGTCTGCCAAAAAAATAGTCTCTCAATATAATATCATTATGCTCTTCTATCTCAACCAAAAGATGTTTTTTTATTTTATATTTGGACAAACTTCCATATCCTTTTTAACTTTGTATACCAAATCCTTTTTAGTGGTTTTTATCACTTACTGTAAAAGGATTATTTGGTGTTGTCAAAACCACTAGAAAAGATTGTAGCATTAGTTGTATGCATATAGGATTTATTAACAAATCCCTTATCTAATCAATATAGGCTTGATGCTTCAATTGTGTTGCTACCAATACCACTATAGTGTATACTACTACTATGATCTTGCTTCGCTCTAATAATGATAATAAAATAGATTAAATCCACCTAGCTCATCTACTACAATTAAATGCATAATAAGCAAAAATAACTTTCTTATTAGTCCTATATAGAATTCTTTAATATATGTGTATATTATTATTAGTATATATATATATATATATATATATATATTTTAAATTTATGATAAAAAATTAGTAGTATAAATATATATATATATAGAGATATAGATATATATTTTTTTATTTTCTTAAAATATCTATATTTAATTTTGTACTAATAATTAATAATTTGAATTACAAAGAATTTAAAAAATAAAGAGATTTATACAAATAATATTTGTTGATTTAAAGTTATTTATATTATTTTATTTGTTTCAATATTTTTAAAAAATAACACAAAAAATCTACTTTTACATTTGGTGACCATATTAAAAATTTTGATTTTATGCATAGTAATAGATCACACATACCTAGACCTATAAGATTAATATGTCTAGATAGATACTAAAAAAATAAAGACATAAGTTTATACCATGTAGCAATTATACATGCAATGTTTAAGATTCTTTGACAAAAATAATTCATATAATAAAAGAAAGAGTAACCAACTTATCCACACAATGCAACAATAATAGACATCAACAAATGAAGCTCTACCCTTTGGATACATCAAAGTGATTAAATATCTTCAAAACTTGTAACATCTTAGACTTTACAAATTGCTTTTAAACTATGATTGTATTTTAAATTAAGATGTTGCTTGCCATTCATTTAAGATTTGGGAAGTATCCTTCAATATCTAGAATTATATTGAAGTATCATGGAATATTTCTAAAAAAAAACAACCAAGATTCTTGCAATCATCAGCATTCTAATCATCTTGCTTTTCCAAATAACTGATTCTTACCTAATTCTTAACATGTCGAACATATTTAATATTTCCAGCTGAACTTCTGAACTTGACATACATCAAAAATAAATAAATAAATAAATAAATAAATAATTTAAAAGCTTGGTTTATTTATACCAAATTTAAATTTTCAACTAGAAGAAATTATACATACATAATTACCTCTACTAAGTTATTCCCTACTAAGTTATAACCTCTGCAAAGCTATAAAAAACTATGGAACCGACATGGTTCTATGGTGCTAAGTTATCCACTGCTAAGTTATAACTTCTATAAATTCTACCCTAGAATGCGAACCAACCCAGAGGTAATACTGTACACGTTTTTACATCGTTAAAAAATTAAGAAATTTTTTGAAGGGATACTGTGACAATCGCTTAGACTTGATTCCAAACTTTTTAAACTTATGATTCTCCAGTGCCAACAACTTGGTCCGATTATGTGGATTGTTTGCACTTTTGGAGTTGATTAACCAATGTTTTGAGAGCGCATCCGACAGGATGAAGTCACACCAGCCAATTACAACGATAATTTGAACGTAAAATAAGAAGAGATGAAAATGAATGACGACGCAAAAAAATTTGGAGGCGTAGAACTATCACCTTGAACTTCATATGTCGTTTTCTTGTTTGAGTGGGGTACACGATTTCAAGGCCTTCACTAAATGGGTCATAAAGGGTTCATCAATAGACGACACCGGCAATGATACAATCCAATCGAAAATCAGTAAAACAAGCAGCCAAAGAGAATACGTAGTTGGGAACACTGTTGTCAATCTGCAAAGCACCCACACATTAAATCCAAAAGCTGGAGAGTAATCCATTGGAAGTGAAAAATGCATGAGAACCATGTTTTTTAGAAAGTGCACAACATTCAGTCTGTGAGACATGGCTTGGCCCTCTCAGTTTCGGCGACGCCGCTTGCTATTAAGGCTCTCAAAGAAATCTTGGATGTCAGCACTTGTGACGGTCTTTCCAGTTTCACCAAATGGTGTCTGCAGTTAAGAAAAGCAAACAATCGAACCATAAATTCGTTGATCGATTACTCCTTGTAATTGTAGTTCCTTACTCACAGTGGCTTTCGAAGTAAAAGGTTGGTTTGTGAATAAGAAAGAAAAATGATATCGACAAAAGAATGAATGCTTGAAGGAGGGAGTGGGAAAAGGGAGAGGAAGATACCAGAAAGGACTTGAGCTCGGCCGTCATATCGTTGAGACCGTGGAGAAGCTCAATCCTCTGCACATGACCCAAATTCTTGAGGAAATCTGAGCCCACAGAATCCCGAGACTCCTCCCTCTTCCGCTTTGCACACGCTTCATACTCTTGCAATGTGTCCTCCGGATCCAAAAGGAAATTTATCCGCCGCTCTGTGTACATGTGCAGACATGAGGAGCACCTGCACAGCTGCGACCTCCAGCTTTTGTTCAGGAAAGCTGGCCGACCAGGTTCAAGCGCCGCACTTGATGCTCCCTCTTTCAATGCACAGCAATGAACTCCATTTGCATCACTCGCAGGTTCAGACATGTCGTGGTCTGGTTTGCAGGGACCATCACCAGCATTACCTTCGTTTGAGGACTCGGGTACAGGCTCCCGTCTCTCAAGGTCTGCTTTGCAGGCATGTACTGCACCTCCATTCGAGGACTCACAGGCAATCTCAGATTTGATATTCTGTGAACAACTTCCGTTATTTTGGCGCTCAGATTCGCTAACATCAGTTATCCTCTCCTCAGCACCTGCATAAAGAATTAACTAAATCTGCGCATATTAGAACGTATTGATGATGGTCGTGTCAGTTTTGTTTTCCAATCATATATTGATGGATAAGAAGCCGTCAAGGTTACCTGGTTTAATTTCTTTGACCTCAACGCACTCGACATGCTCATCTGCAATTTCTGAAGCAGTAATTGCAATTGGCTGAATCAAAACCTCGGGGTATTTTGACAGGAATGAGCATCGCGGCACACAAGCCTGGCATATGATCTCCTCAAATGTAGGCTCTCCTTCGTCGTCTCTTGGAAACTGCAGCAGGTGGTTAGGGTTATGCAATGAACCTAGTACCAAAAATCAACTAGAATTGCAGAAGCTGCAAAAAATGTCAGACGAGAACCACAAACCTGAAGGGTGGGCGGGAGGCCAAGATGGCGCTCATGAAACCAGTCTTCGCAGATACAGCATTGCAGCATCTCCCCCAAGGCTTCACTGCCGGGGTCTGGATCTGGATACACTCGGTGGCATGTACAATAAACGCCTATATAGTTCTGGTTGTAGCTGTTCTCACAGTTTTCAATGTCCTTGTTGGCTTGTAGCTTGCAGATACCTTCTCCGTATTTGGAGTTTCCACAGTCACATCGAAAATGTCGTCGTGTCCAAAGCTCCACTACCTCATGACCGTCATGACACGCCAAGGAGCAAGCGGTACAGAAACCAGCTCCTCCATCGGGTTTACAGGTGAGACATGCGAACACGGCTTGCCTCTTCATGTACCCCTGCCTGTACGTACATTCTTTGCCTTCGTCTCCACCGAGCACAAGATCGGCTTCCTGCCGCACACCCAACAGTTGTCTTGTAAGCCCTGTTTAGGTTAAACTACGACTGTGGCGCTTCAATTGCACACTTTCCTCCAGGACGCTCACCGATCGTCCGCTACTGGGTACATTACACGTTCTTCACAAGCACAGATTACCTTACCGTGCGAAGAAACTACGCAGAGCTTGGTTAGTTCATGGCCCTTACTGCCATGGACAGAAAGAAGGAAAAACCCCAAAGCAGCACCCACTTGAAAATTCGTAAAAACTCTCGCACTATCTCGCACTATCTCGCGCTATGCCCAACAATCGCGCATCCAGCTACAAAATGATCAAAGAGACGTTGAGAAAATTCCAGAGGGACATACCAGTTCCTGCGCCTCGATGTCGTCAATGTACTCCGACAAGGTGGCCACATTGCCATCCTCAACGTTGTCTGCATCGCCGTTCTCCATCTGCAGACCGTTTCAAGCTTCAAAACGAGTTGGGCAAAAACGGAAACGCTGCCGTGGAGAGCGGAACTGGATTGGAGTCAGAAAGAAACTGGGCTGCCTGGAAGAAAAGAGTCTATTCTCTCGCCGTAACGGCCCGTACACGACATTCCGATGAACTCTCAAAAAAAACACTCCAACACATATGTACCTCAGGATTACATAAATGCCGAGTTATCTTTAAATCTGTTACATTCACTTCAGCTTCTCGCGGAGTGTCTTTGCTTTGTCACCGGCACGCTCTCGCAATTGAATTTCCAAAATGTGACGTTCCGGGTTTAGCTCTGAGACCCTGCATGGATTCTTTTCAAATTTGTGATTCGATGCGAAGTTTTAGCAGACATGGGTTCAGGTAACAGGAGCTGAAGAGAATTTCGTCGTTTTCTTTGATTGCATTCTACATGCTAATCCGAGTCCTAGATTGTGTTCGGATTAATTCGGACACACTGTAATCTGTATTACCGGAGGAGGGCAATTTTTTTTTTGGTTGTATCTTTAGCTGACCTCTTGGTTGGCAAAATTGTGACTATGTGTGATGCATTTTTGTGTTCAAAGAGCTTCACAGCTCGGCCATCCCCCTGCCAGGTTCGATATTTTCAAACAACCTTGCATTGCCAAAATTCTCGATACTCCGGTAACGACAACCTCGCAATATATTCGAGTTTTTGTTCTCGAATATTATTTTTAATATAAATTAGTTAGGAATTTCTGTATCTCATCACGTAAAACATCAGCAGGGCCGTTGAAAGATTGAGATCGACCAATTTCGAGTCGCTCCTGCAGAGCGGGTGATATCTAGAGTGGCGAGAGAGCTCGCCGAGGTAGTAGCTCGAAAAGAATCGCGGTCGCCGAGCTGGTTGCGGTAAAACAAGCTCCACAGTCTGTTGTTCACAATGACGGAGGCCATGAAAACAAACTTCGGGGTTCTAGGGGAGGAAGCATACATGATTCCCAACGTCACTGGATGGACATTGAAAAAAATGCAGTACAAGGAGCGATGGGGCAGTTCGAGTGTTGCTTAATGGATCAGGCGTGCTCTGAGAATGCTCATATCTTCTCTCAATCACCACCACCTTATCCTCCATCTCGACGCCTCCGCTGCATTGTGTGCTCATGAGCGGGTTCGTTGACAGATTAGGGTTTTGATGAGAGGATCATTAAGGTCAAAAGGAAGCGTCATCGACAGAAATCGGGTCATAAAAGGATCGTCAATGGTTCTGTGTGGTTACTAATGGGCGACATATGGTCATTGTTTGTTCAACCCATTCACCAAGGCAGGTCGGAAAAAGTTAACTCATCGTGGAATGGGTGGATAGTTTGGTGTGTCGCGGCCAGTGTTGAGATTCATAGTCAGCGATTCAATCCCGTCGACGGGGTTTTGATCTTTGAGTCAGGCTTCGGAGTCACCAACTTCGTCTCCAATGTGCGGTAAGATCCTACATTCATGCATGTCACCCACATTATCAGCTCAAAAACAAGTCGGAAGCTCAAAGGAGTCAAATATTTCTCACTTCAAAATGTTGATGTGCTTGTCCTAGATATACACTCACTGTAGAACGAATTCCAACAAACATAGAACAAGTTGTCATGGCCAGCTTACGGAATAAGATTCACCCAAAGTGCGGTCTACCATGCAGCATTACATTGGGTCCTATGAGTCTTTTGTCGCCAATTTCTACCCATGCATTCACCGGAGTTTGGACGCAGCTATTCTTCCTTGCAATTGATGAGGCTACGTCGAAGCAAGGTGGAGATTTGTGAATTCTGACAACTGTTTTTGTGTAGTTTGTCTGTAGTACTCCAAAGTCGGCATCAAAATATTGTGGACTGTATGCTCTGATGATTACTATTTTTGTGACTGTCAAGTACTCCGAATGATCATGTTCATGAACTCCTTGTTCTCCACAATTGTGTAAGAAACATTTCAGAGCTGTGGGTGTTTACTTAGTATTCTCCGTTTTGTATTTTCATCGGCGTGAAATTATGTGAGTGCAATTGTGTGTTTTTTTTTTGAGATTTCTGTGAACTTCAAGAATTCCACAACCTTGGGATTTCTCAATGAATTTTTCTCTTGTTTATTGTCTATTTCAGTGACTCTCTTTGGTGCAAGAATGTGTAATAAGGCACAGTTTCAGAGTTAATTTAGAAAATCCTTCAAATTTGACGGAGGTAAAATCCATGAATGGTTAATATTTCAACAAACATTATACATGTGTTTTTATTTGTTATTTTTTATTTTTAACATGCTTGTATTAATGGAAGAATGTCTTAGTTGGAAGATTGGTTTGTCATTGTTTCATTGACAATAGGTAATGTCAAATTTTGTAGGTGGATACAAATAATAAAGTACATGCATATTAAATCTATATTGGGATGGTTAAATGTGGATAGAAATTTTATATAGTATCAAAAGACTACATAGAAATTTGGTAGTTAATGTATGTCTTTTAAAGCTATAATTATATGATTTTTTTTATTTGTTAATCCATACTATTACATGTATTGTATGAAGGTCAAAATTATATTTTTCATAATATTAAATTATTTTAAAAAAACACATACGTTTTATCATGAGTTGTAAAGAATATATATTTAAAATAATCCTCTTAAAAATCAATAATTTTTTTTTATAAAGTATAAGAGCAGGATTAAATTCTATTGATGTAAATGATGCAATTAGATCTATTATATAATATATTGTTGATATGCCATCTATTTAAACAATTAAATTTTTTAATAGTAGAAAATCACTTATTTATTTATTTAGTAACTTTAAAGATATAATATTTCTAATTTTTTTGGATGATTTAATATTATTAGTATAAAACTTTATCAACTTATGAAGGTTATTATTGTCACGGACATAGGATTTATTCCAACAAATTATCTAAGTAATATAGACCAATAGAAGTAGGTAAAATAAGTTGATTTGATAATATCTGATAAACAAGCTTCCTAGAAGCTTTATAGATGCGAAATCACCTTTATACATGTCTATAGGTGATTGGTAGGTTAAAAACTTAGTCAACAAGCTAGCCACATGGTACACATTTTGGTAGCTTGCGGAACAAGCCTAGTACGTGGCGCACATGTGAAAAACTTGTCATGTAAGTTTGACACGTGTCTTGCAAATGAGACACGTGTATGAGGTCCTATAGATTACCGCCACGTAGTTCTTAGTTAGATAGTATTTATAGACGCAAGAGTGAAGCCGTCTTCACTCTTGTCAACTCCTTTCTTAATTCTAGTCTAGTTTCAAGAGTTTTCATGTTTTGAATCTTTGGCAATAGCCATTCCAATTTTCTTTGAATATACATACTTTCTTATTTCTATTTTGTGACTTTTCTTTGATATAGTTTCCATTAGATTATGTATCCTTTTCTAATTCATGTCCTTGACAGATTGACAAGAGTACACTTATAATATCATAGCTTTGTCTTGTCTAGATTAAGAGTTGGTTACCCCTTTCTCTTGATAAGACACAAGCATATTAGAAGTTGAGGATTACCCTCTTCTAAACTGATATTATTTATAGTATTTTCTTTGTTCTCTCTTCTACTTATCTCGAGTGGTGTTAGATATTTTTTGAAGTGTTATCATGGCTGAGCTTGCCGAAATGAAGAGTTCAATGGCACAAATGCAAGAGCAAATGAGAGAATTGATGCTGGCAATGCATCAACTCACTGTATTTCCACAGGGAGCAACAAGGTTATCAAATAATGAAAATATAGATATGGTTGGAGCTGCTTCAACATCTACCCCAAGCCATATAATTCTTCCTACATTGAAACATTGTCCAAGCATCAGAGAACCTAAAATTGGTCTACTTGAAAAGTTTGATGGCACAAGATCTAAGTTTTGAGGATTCATCAACCAACTGGTGCTTGAATTGCAACCGCAAAGTTTTCCAACTCTAGGATCACAAGTCAGATTTATTGGTACACTACTTTCAAGTTCTGCCTTATCTTCGTTTTTATCTTTTCTGGAACGATGTGATCCAATATTGGATAATTTAGAAGCTTTCTTAGTAGAATTTTGATCTATGTATGGAGAACACGATGCAACTCGTGTTGCAACCAACAAGCTTTGTATCCTACAACAAGGCAATCGATCAGTGACATTATATGCTTCACAATTTTGACAACTAGCAATCGATATTAAGTGGAACAATGCTGCACTCATCAGTCAGTTTTTCTACGGATTACAATATAAAGTGAAGAAGTTGATGTTGAACTTACCTGATCCTCAAACATTGAGTCAAGCAATAGACTTTGCGGTGAAGTGTGATAATCGGCTTTTCGAATATAGATCTAAAAGTTGTATAAGAAAACCTCAACGACATTATAATTCAGTGGCAGCACCAATGACTTCTTAATATGTACCTTCAGAAGTCAAGAACATGCAAATTGATGCTATACGTTTGAAGCCGCTTATTGAACAAGAAAAGACTCGATGTCGTCAAGAAGGATTATGCTTGTATTGTGGAGAATCTAAATACACTGCTCAAAATTGTCCAAAGAAATGACGCAACCACAAGATGACGAATATGACTGTCAAAGAAGACAATATGTCGGAAAACGAGTTTGTCCAGCCACAATAAGGACCATGCAATTGGGATCTTGTACAATTTCTAATGAAGGTCCTATCCTCTCCTCACAACCATCTCCTTATTTTATAATAGATATATATATTTAGGATCTAATAATTACAAAGCCTCTATTTTAATAGATTCGGGAGCCTCGGCTTATTTTTTAGATGAAGAATTCGCTAAAAGCCATAGAATATAAATAGTACAAAAATCTAAATCCGTACACATAGAAATTATAGATGGTCATCTTTTATCTTCTGGAGATATTACTCATGAAACACTTTCTCTACATGTAGTAGTAAATGGCCATAATAGTTGCGTAATTTTCAACATAATTAGATCTCCCTCTATTCCAATTATTCTAGGTCTATCATAGTTAGAAAAATACAACCCTCGAATAGATTGGATTTCTCGTACTCTGAACTTTTCGAAAAGTATAGCTAACAATATAGTTAATCAAGTAAGAAATCATAAGTCTAGTAGAATTAAACCTGCGTTTGTAGGTACAAGAGCTTTTTTGCACGCTACACAAGAAGGATCACCTTTTGTCATTTATGCTACACCTATTTTCAACAATGAAAAGACTTCAAGTAGCATTCCAAGTCAATATCAAGATTATCAAGACGTTTTCAAGAAAAAGAATGCAGATATTCTTGCGAAGCATCGTCTATATGATTGTTCAATCGACCTTAAAGAAGGAACTCAGCCACCATTTGGACCAATCTACAGTTTATCACAAGATGAATTAGCTGAACTCAAGGTGTATATTGACGAGAATTTGGACAAGAATTTCATACGCCATTCTAAATGTCCAGCAGGAGCTCCAATTCTATTTGTGAAGAAAAAAGATGGATCATTGCGGATGTGTATTGACTATCGAGGACTCAACAAGATGACAATGAAGAATAGATATCCATTACCTCTGATATTAGGACTCCTTGACCAATTGAATCAAGCTAAGATCTATACAAAAATAGATCTAAGAAGAGCATATAATCTAGTACGCATCAAAGAAGGAGATGAATGCAAAACTATATTTCGAACCATGTACAAACATTTTGAATATAATATCATGTCTTTTGGACTTACGAATGCATCAGTTACTTTTCAACATCTCATGAATGATGTTTTTCTTGAGTTCTTAGACAATTTTGTTGTCTGCTACCTAGACGACATTTTGATCTATTCTAAGAACGTAGAAGAACATGAAATACATATTCGTCAAGTATTACAAAAACTTAGAAATGCGGGATTGTATGCTAAGATGGAAAAGTGTATATTTCATACTACTCGAGTTGGTTTCTTAGGATACATCATTTCAAATAATGGTCTCATGATAGATTCTAAAAAAGTCCAGACAATCATGAATTGAAAAATTTCAAAGACGGTAAGAGATGTCCAATACTTTTTGGGATTTGCCAATTATTATCGGATCTTCATCAAAAACTTTTCTGGTGTTGTGGCTCCACTTACACGTTTGACTTGTGAAGACAAATTCCAATGGAATCAAGAAGCGGAAACAACATTTGAAGCTTTTAAGACATCGTTTGTTTCTACATCAATCCTGTATCGTGTAGATTTTTCCAAGGCATTTTTTATGGAAACAGACGCATTAGACTTTACCTTGGGTGCGGTTTTGTCACAAATGGGAATAGATGACAAACTTCATCCAGTAGCTTTTCATTCAAGAAAATTTTCAACAGCCGAGATCAATTATGAGATCCACGACAAAGAACTTCTTGCAATCATGGATTCTTTTCAAGAATGGCGTCATTATCTAAAAGGCGCTTTGAGTCCAGTCACCGTGTATACGGATCACAAGAACCTCAAGTATTTCATGTCGGCACGCATGTTGAATCGTCATCAAGCTTGTTAGAGTATGTCTTTGTCAAGATTTAAATTCATTATCACTTATCGGCAAGAAAAACAACAAGGTTTGTCTAATGCCCTTTCTAGACGTTCTTATTTTGCACCAAAAGAAGGAGATGCAGCTTTTGAGCAGCAAAGAATGGTTCTCTTGAAACCAGAGTAGTTTTATCTTCGAGCAATAAAATCAACATTAATTGCTGATTCAACTTTTCTCAAGTAAATTTAGTCAAGTATGTCCTCAGACCCTCTTGTTCATGATATCAAGAATAATTCTTCCAAGTTTCATAATTCTTCTAAATTCGAGTTCAAGAATAATCTACTATATTTCAAAGGACATCTGTATGTTCTAGAAGGAGAAGCACGTTTACGTGTTCTTCAAGTATGTTATGATTTTCTAGCGGTAGTATATTTTGGATACAATAAGACTTTGGAACTTATATCAAGAGATTTTTGGTGGCTTCAAATGTAGAAGGCAGTCAGAGACTTTCTACAATCATGTCATATCTGCTCAAGATCAAAGACTCCTCGTCATCGACCTTTTGGGCTTCTTCAGCCATTACCTATTCCAGAACAACCATGGTCTTTTGTTTTTATGGATTTCATCACAGATCTTCCAAGCTCAAGATCTTATGACTCTATATTTGTGATAGTAGATTGGTTCATCAAGATGGCACATTTTGTGCCATGCACAAAATCTATCACAGGTGAAGAAACAGCTAAGCTTTTCATTGATAATATCTATCGCTATCATAGGTTACCTAAGGATATTATATCGGATAGGAGAACTCAATTTGTGTCAAGATTTTGGAGAACCCTTTTCAAGATCTTAAAAGTGGACATAAAGTTATCTTATTCCTACACTTGGTTTACGCGTGTTGCACTTTATAATTATTGTTTGAAAAGAATTCTTATATATTGTATAATTTTGAAATATTTTTGGAAATATTTAGAGAACATGATGAGATTTATTTCATCACAACTAAAATCCAAGTCTTTTGATAAAAAATATATTTTATGTTTATTTATGCTTTAAAATTTTGACAATTAGCATATAATATGAATTAAGATGAAGATGCATTGATAAATTAGTCTCATTAGATATTATAAGATGATATAAGGGATCTATTATTATCTATGTCTAATCTTCAAACTCTTAATAAAACCATCAATCAAGTTATAAAGTGCAATAATTGACTATTTCAATATCAATAAGATAAATATTCATTATTTGAAGCACGGCTTTATATCAATTACTTGGCATCTTTTACATCTCTTAATTTTAATAAATATTTAGAAATAAAAGATATACAGATTGACACAGTTCACTTCAAATCTATTTCTAAATAAGAAAAGAAGTATGAAAAAGAACATGACTTGTATTTGTATTGTAGAGAACTTAGCCACAAGATTAATAATTGCTACAAAAAGCATTGACATATGTATTGAACAAGAACTACGACTACATCACTACGTGCTTTTGTCAAGGACAAGAACTCGATGAAATCAAATGGACAAGTGAGACTTCTCTTATAAAATAGAAATAAAAAAATATGTATTCAATAGAAACTGGAATGGCTATTGTCAAAAGACAAGACAATTAGAGACTCTTGAAACTAGATTAGAAGCAAGAAAGGAGTTGACAAGAGTGAAGAAGGCTTCACTCTTGTCTCTAAATATACTATCTAACTAGAAGCTACGTGGCAATGTTCTATAGGACCTCCAATATGTGTTGACTTTGAAGGCCACTTGCCTTACCTTGCAAAGCAAGTTTTTTATATGTGTGCCAAGTAGTTAGCTTGAAAGACAAGCTATTAACATATGTGGCACATGGTTAACTTGTTGACCAAGTTTCTAACTAAGAAATCAACTATGGACACCTATACGGTCAAAGCAGCGTCTATGAAGCTTTTAGGAAGTTTCTCTAAAAGATATTATAGAATTAATCTACTTTTACCTATTTTTACCTAATTCTACTTAATTATATAGATAACTATGTGTATGTCCGTGACATTATCCCTCCTTTTAGGCACGAGTTCCACGAGGAGCAGTAGTTAGATGTTGAAGAAGTCTAAGATGCGCCGGATTGTATTTGCCACATACTTTGATCTTTGTTCTCTTCAAAGATAATTAATGGGTCCTCTCAACCATCGATAATGTCCCATTCCGGGGCGGGAAGACCACCCTATTATTTGATCATTGTTGTGACCTTCATAACTTCCTTCAAATAATACGTTTGGAACACCATCAGGAATTGTTCCTACCTCCAATAAAATCACCAAACATCGGGAGTCTCTTCCAAGGTCGTGATATCAAACACGTTGTATCTTGCCATCTATTCGAAGAAGAACATGTCATTCTTGAAGATCTTCATCTCGGTTGCGTCATCTTGAAGGTTGTGACAATCGCAACGTCTCATCTGGCAAGTCAGCAAATGAAGGCTCTTGAGTCGAATCCGCTGGTTGTTGGTTCTCTATTTCCTCAGCGCCACAAATACAAAGAAGTTACAAACAAGGTTAGAAAGTTGAATGTTATCTTGCCTAGATCTTGTTTCTTTTATAGGAGAGGTCTTCATCTTGGTTTTGATGGATGTCGTTGATGAAAGGTCTCCACCTTCCTTGCTGCATTTGCAAGATTCTTTGCCGGTTCCCATGTGCGCTCACTAATATTGTATCCGCGCCAATGAATAAGATATTCCAACCTGTTTTGGCGCCGCCTCGAATCTAAGACTTCTTCCACCTCAAATTCTTCATTGTTATCCACTTCTATAGGAGGCGGTGGCATTTGTTTTCTTCCTTGTATATTTGTTGTCTTATATGGCTCAAGTAGAGACACATGGAATACAGGATGAATCTTCATAGACTCCGGTAGCTTTAATTGATAAGCGACTGGATTGACTTGTTCACAAATTGAGAATGGTCCAAGCCTACGATAGTCCAACTTATCACAAGGACGAACAATCTTGATATTTCGATGAAGTAGCCATACCTTATCACCAACATGGAATTGAGGTTGTTGCTTGCAATAGATATCTGCATTGGTCTTTTGTCATTCCTGAGCTTCTTTTAATCACACCTTCATTGTTGCATGTAGCTCTGCCAACTCATTTGCCAAATCTTTTGCCGCAGGATTATCAGCTTTTGAAAAGTCAAAAATATCAAGTCGTGGATGATAACCATAATTGGCAAAGAAAGGTGTTTGTTGAGTAGAAGAATGTATCGAATTATTATAAGCAAACTCTGCCAATGGCAAAAGAGTTGTCCAATTGTCTTGATAGTAATTGATGGTACACCTCAAATATTGTTCCAAGACTTGGTTCACTCGTTCCATTTGACCATCTGTTTGAAGATGGAAGGTTGAAGATAGTTTTATATCTACCTTCAATATCTTGAACAGGGTTCTCCAAAATTTGGATACAAATCGCGTTCCTCTATGTGATATAATATCCCTTGGCAATCCATGATGGCGATAGATGTTGTCAAGAAAGAGCTTAGCTGTTTCTTCACCTGTGATAGATTTTGTACATGGTACAAAGTGTGCCATCTTAGTGAACTGATCTACAATCACGAATATGGAATCATATGAATTTGAAATTGGTAGATCTGTGATAAAATCCATAGAGATTGAAGACCATGATTGTTCTGGTATAGGTAGTGGTTGGAGAAGTCCGTAAGGTCGATGACAAGGGATTTTTGATCTTGAACAGACATCGCATGATTGTACAAACTCTTTAACTGCCTTCCACATTTGAGGCCACCAAAAATCTCTTGATATTAGTTCCAGAGTCTTGTTGTACCCAAAATGTCCTACTACGGGAAAATTGTGACGAGCTTCAAGAGCACGTAGTCGTGCTTCGCCTTCTGGGATATACAAGGGCCCCTCAAAGTAGAATAGATTATTCTTGAATTCGAACTTAGAAGTATCATGAGACTTAGATGAATTGTTCTTAATATCATGAAGAAGAGGATCTGAGGACATACTTGACTAGATTTTCTTGAAAAAATTCAAATCAATGGTCAATGTTGATTTGATTGCTCGAAGATAAAATTGTTCTAGCTTCAAGAGGATCATTCTTTGTTGATCAAAAGCTGCATCTGCTTCTTTTGGAGCAAGATAAGAACGTCTAGGAAGGGCATCAGATAAATCTTGTTGTTTTCCTAGCCTATACGTCATAATGAACTCGAATCTTGATAAAGACATATCCCAACAAGCTTGACGACGATTTAAAACACGTGCTGACATGAAATACTTGAGATTCTTGTGATCCGTATATACGGTGACTGGATGGGAGGCGCCTTCTAGATAATGACGCCATTCTTGAAAAGAGTCCACGATTGCAAGAAGTTCTTTGTCGTGGATCTCATAATTAATCTCGGCTGCTGAAAACTTTCTTGAATGAAAAGCTATTGGATGAAGTTTGTCATCTGTTCCCATTTGTGACAATACGGCACCCAATGCAAAATCTGATGTATCTGTTTCTATAAAGAATGCTTTAGAAAAGTCGACGCGATACAAGATTGGTACAGAAGTAAAAGTTGTCTTCAAAGCTTCAAATGATGCTTCTGCTTCCTTGCTCCACCAAAGTTTTTTTTTACAAGTTAAGCATGTCAATGGAGCTGCAACTTGAGAAAAGTTCTTAATGAAGATCCGATAATAATTGGCAAATCTCAAAAAACACTGTACATCTCTTACTGTCCTTGGAATTTTCCAGTCCATAATTGTCTGAACTTTCTTAAGATCCATCATTAAGCCATTATTAGAAATAATGTATCCTAAGAAGTCAACTTAAGTAGTGTGAAATATACACTTTTCCATCTTGGTGTATAATCCTATATCTCTAAGTTTTTGTAACACACAACAAACATGAAATTCATATTCTTCTGCGTTCTTAGAGTAGATTAGAATGTCGTCTAAATAGCGAACAACAAAATCATTAAGAAATTCACGAAAAACATCATTCATAAGATGTTGAAAATCAGCTGGTGCATTTGTGAGTCTAAACGACATGACATTATATTCAAAATGTCCATACCTAGTTCAAAATGCAGTCTTCCATTCATCACCTTCTTTGATGCGGACCAAATTATATGCTCCTCGTAGATCTATTTTTGTATAGATCTTTGCTTGGCTGAGTTGATCAAGAAGTCTTGAAATCAGAGGTAAAGGATACCTATTCTTGATGGTAATCTTATTAAGTCCTCGATAATCTACGCACATCCGTAAGGATCCGTCTTTTTTCTTTACAAATAAGATAGGAGCTCCTGCTGGAGATTTCGAATGGCGTATGAAGTTCTTAGCCAAGTTCTCGTCAATATATTCCTTCAATGCAGTCAGCTCGTTCTACGATAAACTATAGATTGGTCCAAATGGTGGTTGAGCTCCTGCTTGAAGGTCGATTGAGCAATCATAAGGTCGATGCTGTGGAAGAATATCTGTGTTTTTTTTTTCAAAAATATCTTGAAAATCTTGATACTGGTTAGGAATATTAATTGTAGTCTTCTCAGTATCCGAAATAGGTGTGGCATATATAACAAAAGATGGTCCTTCTTTTGCCGCATGTATAAAAGCTTTCACACCTATTAGTAAGGGTTTGGATATACTAGACTTATGTATTTCTATTTGACTATTGGATTCTTGGATTGAACTATAAGAAAAGTCGAGGTTATAAGAAATCCAATCTATTTGACGATTATACTTTTCTAACCACGATAATCCTAAAATAATCGAATTTGAAGGAGATCTAATCACATTAAATATTACTACACTAGTATGTTCTTTAATTGTTACATCTAAAGGAACAGTCTCATGGATGACATCTCCAGAAGATAACAAACGACCACCTATGACTTCTACGTGCACAGGTTTAGCTTTCTTGATTAAAATTATTTCTTGTTTTTTGACAAAGTCTTTGTCTATGAAACAGGCTGAGGCTCTTGAATCTAATAAAACAAAGACTTTGTGATTTTTAGGTCCTAATGATACTTCTATTGTAAAACAAGGTGAGGGGTCTGAGGAGAGAATAGGACCTTTACAAGGTGTTGCACATGATTCCAGTTGCACGGTCCCTATTGTAGCTGGAGAAATTCGTTTTCCAACACAGTGTCTTCTCTAGCAGCCATACTTCTCATTTTGTGATTGCGTTGCTTCTTTGGACAATATTGAGCAGTGTGTTTAGATTCTCCACAATATAAGCACAAACCCTCTTGACGACGTCGAGTCTTTTCTGCTCAGTGAGAGGTTTAAAGCGTACCGCATCAATTTGCATTGGTTCTGGTTTAGCCAAGTAAGTTTCTGAAAACTTAGGAGTTGCTGTCATCAATTGACTTGTTCCTCTCCAATTGAATTTATGTTCCTGGCGCCTTTCAAATAATCGATTGTCACATGCAATCGCTTGAGCAACAAATTGCTCCAAAGATTCAGCTTTTGGCATTGTTAGTAACAAATCTTTGACGTTATCCTTCAATCCATAATGAAATTGGTTGATAAGGGCTTTGTCATTCCACTCTACATCGCAAGCAAGATTTTGAAATTCAGTAGCATATGTTGTAGCTGACCGTGATCCTTGTCATAAAGATAAAAGCTTGGTCTTTCCTACCCTCTCTTGGTCGCTTTCTCCAAATGTAGCCGTAAACACTTCAACGAATGAATTCAGATTGTAAAGAAGTCTTGAATCTTTTTCCATCAAAGGTGTAAACCAAGAAAGGGCACTTCCAGATAGAAATGCACCTATGAATCCAACTTGGGTAAATCCATCAGGATATTGGAAAGGGTGTAACCTTAAATAAAGCTTGACTTATTGCAAAAATCCTCGAAATTTTGATCTTGTTCTATCAAATTTCTCGGGCATACTAATCTTTGTCTCTTTAACGCTTAAAGAAGCAAGATTTCTTGGATTTGGTTGGGAGGCTGATCTACTTGCTTCTCTCAATTGTACAAATTCTTGGCGTAAGCTCTGGACTTCCTCCATAGGTGTTGGAATAGCGCTTCCATGATTACCATTGGTGATTCGTGAAATTTCCACTCTAAGAGTGTTGACAAGCTCCTGAAGATCTGCAATAGTTGCAAATCTATTCTCGCTTCCAGTAAGTGTAGCATCCATGATTTTTCCTTTGATCTTAGACAACTTTGTAAATCTATAATTTGGATTAGAGGAGGGTAATCCGCAACCTCTAATATCAAACAAAAATCTTCTACAAAGAAGGATGATCCACTCTCTTTTAGGAAAAAATCAAGGTTAGAAAGCAAATAGAGTCAATTCAAAGGTGGATAGTCCGCAACCTTCAAATACAAAGAATAGAAGTAGGGTAATCCACTCACTTTTAACACAAAATAAGAACAATAAATCTTCACTCTTGTCAAACTGTCAAGGACAAGAACTCGATGAAATCAAATAGACAAGTGAGACTTCTCTTATAAAATAAAAATAAAAAAATATGTATTCAATAGAAATTGGAATGGCTATTGTCAAAAGATAAGACAACTAGAGACTCTTGAAACTAGATTAGAAGCAAGAAAGGAGTTGACAAGAGTGAAGAAGGCTTCACTCTTGTCTCTATATATACTATCTAACTAGAAGCTACGTGGCAATGTTCTATAGGACCTCCAATATGTGTTGACTTTGAAGGCCACTTGCCTTACCTTGCAAAGCAAGTTTTTTACATGTGCGCCACGTAGTTAGCTTGAAAGACAAGCTATTAACATGTGTGGCACATGGTTAACTTGTTGACCAAGTTTCTAACCAAGAAATCAACTATGGACACCTATATGGTCAAAGCAGCGTCTATGAAGCTTCTAGGAAGTTTTTCTAGAAGATATTATAGAATTAATCTACTTTTACCTATTTTTACCTAATTCTACTTAATTATATAGGTAACTATGTATATGTCCGTGACAGCTTTGTAGGAAAACAAGAGTGCCTAGCTATAATAGAAACTATGTAGTTAGATTCTTTTACTCTATAAATATAAAAAGATCATATATTATCATCTAATTTTTTTTATTGCTTTATCATACTAATATTTTTGGATACCCAAAAATTCAAAATCTTTGCTTTAATAGGTTCAAGAACCTCTACTTGCTTTATTGATTTAGAATTTTGTAAAATCCATAAAATTCTTATATTTAAGAAATCCAAGGTCATTCATATAGAGGTCATAGATGGTCAATTCTTATCCTTTCAAGATATTATTTGTAAAATCAGTCCACTAGAAGTAATATCAAAGGATCATAATTTATAAGTTATATTTAATATTATTAAATTTCTATCTAATTCCATCATTTTAAGACTTTCTTGATTTAAAAGATATAATCCTTGTATATATTAGATATACTATAAAATATAATTATTTAAAATACTACAACCTATCCTTATTAAATATGATAAAAAAATACCATACACTTGGTAAATCTAAAATAATAAAGTTTCTTTTTATTAAAGCTAAAGCTTTTATAAGATCAACCATAAAGGACATTTTTTTTTGTTGTTTATACAATTCTAACATGTGAAGCAATAAGTACTCCAATAATCCTTCTAAAAGAATACAACAATTTTTAAGATGTATATGAAAAAAAGAAATACAAATTCTTTATTAGAACATTGTCCATATGAATGTATTATTGATCTTTAAGATGGTAAATAACTACCTTTTGGTCCAATTTATAACTTATCACAGAACAAGCTTAAAGCATTGACAAAGTATATTAATGAGAATTTAATAAAGAATTTATTTTATATTCAAAATTTCCTATTAATACATCTATATTCTTTATAAAGAAAAAAGATAGATCCCTATAGATGAGTACTAGCTACTATGGTCTCAACAAAATAAAATAAAAAGAATTAAAAATTAAAAAATTAAAAAAATTAAAAAAAGAATTAAAAAAATATTATAAAATAAAAATATATTTTTTAATTAATTAATAAAAATTAAATTTAATTAATAATTTAAATTTAAATTTATTTTTATTTTTATTTTATTTCTTTCTTTCTTTATTTTTTCTTTTATTTTTAATTTTATATTTACTTTTGCTTATCTTTTTATCTTTAATTTTTTATTTAATTTTTACTCTTATTTTATTTACTAATATTATTTTATGCTATTTTTTTACATGCATGATAAGTTTTATGTATTGAGATAAGTTTAATATGATTTTTATTTATTCATTAATTGATTTTTTGTAAGATTGTTATTTCTAACCTTAAGTAATATTTGATTAATTTAGTGGTAGTATTAGCATTATTTTCTCTTTAGGTTGGTTGTTACTTCCAAGACATGAAGAGTGGAGCTTGTTTTCAAGGTTTCATCACTCCCCTCCTTGTAAATCTCTAGTGGTTGAAGGATTTGATCACCCTTTCCACCCCTGGTACTCCATCTTTGCATAAGAAACAAGGGATTGTTTATTCAAATAAGCAATCCTTTACTTATCCTTGTAAATCTTCTTGTGGATGGTCTTTTTTTAGTAGTAGAAGGATTTAATCACCCTCTCCATCCGCCATATCTTTTCTCTTCACAGATATAGGATAGAAATGGTTCTTCAATAATGTATTAGAGAAATCATTCTACCAACAATACAAGAAGAAGAAGAAGAAGAAGAAGAGAAGAACAATTAGTCAAGACTCCATATTTTCAAGGTAAGTTTTTATTTAATATTTTGGTTGAATTTTGATTTTATCAAACTAATACAGATTGTAGATTGAGGAGTAAGAAGCACAAGATAAGAAGTGGTACAAGACATCCAAGTTTCAAATAAGTTCTTTGATTCTTCTTGATTTATTTCAATTCTTCTAAGTTTAGCGGATACTTATAAAAGCAAGGAGTGAGAGCTAGGAATTAGAGGGTAGAATCTATGAGGAAGATGCGAGAGAGATAAGTTTCTAATCCATCTTATAGATATTGGTGTGGAGGAATAGATAGAACCTATAAAATCTTATATACTCAATCTTTAAGACTTCACTTTGACGTTTATCTCGGGATTGGTTAGGAAAAAATTATTCATTTTTGAAGTTTGTTAACAAGTATTAGATTGGCTGGAGATGCAATTAGGTGAGTTCTTCTTCAACATGGTGTGAATTGTTTGCAAAGAACCTTTTTTGTAATGTAATCTTTGTTGTTAACTATTATAGTGGATAATTCTCTAACTGCTTCAGTGTGAAGAAATAAAAAAAAAAGAAAACTCAGACTCCCTACCATCTTAGAATGGAATTTTTTTTCACATTGTTGTTGATTAGAATCACTCCCACACAGTGTCATAACATATAATAATTAAAGTTGGAAAAATTCTTGCTTGGAATAATATTCAAGCAAGCATTCTTTCTTTAGTTGCTTCTGTTTTGTTTTCCTTCCATGTTAGAAGGTATTGTAAGTGGATTACAGGTGGAAGGCCAAAAAATATTTTAATTTGATTTTTTAGAAATTAGTATGTTAAAATTATAAGTCTAGGTGAATATTATATCTATAGTTGCACTAGATGCATTGTTCTACTAGATTTAGACAACTTAACTAATCCCACTCATAAGACATCTAAAAATTTGGAAGAAAGAAATTATATAGAATAATTAAATTCATATGCTAATTGAATGGGGAGGTAGAATCAGAGTGTGGCCTTGTTCGACATTAAAAAGTTAGCTCTAAATTTTTTGATAATCCTCTTCTATCTTTGAGCAAATTTGCACTTAGGAAGCTAAGAGGTGAAAGGTTGAGGCCCTCCTACGATGAAAAGCAATGAACTTCCTAGACGAAGGAGAAGAACTAAGTGACCGGGTATGGAACAAGGTCGGTCCTTCCTTCCCTTCCGAGGTGATCTACTACTAAGGTGAGAAGCAATGAAATTTAATATTTAGAATATTTACTCCTCTTATGCCATGTTAAACTAGATGCACAAAGCTACCAAGTTTCAAAATCCAATTTTAATTCCACCATTAGATAAACTACGTCAACATTGGAAAAATCCTTCAAGAAGTAGAAAAATCCTATTAAAAGGCAATCAATCTAAATTTAGTGGAATTTTAATTAATCCACTTAGTCCATCAAGCGACTTTATTGAAGTCAATTTAGATAGTGTCAATCCACCTTTTAATCCAACAACTTTCACTTTTAATGGATTATTAGATTTGATAAGTACTTCTTTTTCAAATCAACTCAGATTAAAACAATTGCTAATTCCAATGTCTTTCAATGATCCTTATTTAGATATTAGAAATCTTTTAGAAATATCTATTAATCTCTTGGTTCAATCAAGAGGTTTGCCTATTATAATTCTAAAGGATTTACAAGCAGCACCTATGACACACAACCTCCCTATGTTTAAAGGGACTAGGGTTGATGATCCAACAACACACATAGACAGGTTCATGGAATTTTTGACAATGTGTTTGATAATCAATCTTGGATATTATCTTGTATGGTTTTTAAGTACGTTAAAGGATAGAGCTTATAAATGGTATAGGAACCATCTCCTTTAAATCTTAAAAAATTAGGACATACTCATGAGAGCATTCTTAGAAAAGTTTATATCAAAAGTGAGACAAAGTAACGCCCTCACGGCCCTTTCTTCTTTGAAACAAAAAAAAGGAGAAAAAAATTTCCAAATATATTCAATGATTTGAACTAATAGTAATCTGATTTGTAAGAATCATTCTCATAAAGACACTTTCATCCACTTTTTTATCCAAGGATTCAATAATGAGGGTATGATTAAAGAAATCCTCAAAAAAAGGCCAAAAAACTTAGAGGATACTAAAAAGATAGCATGAGTGATTGAAGACATTGACAAACAACAAGAAATGATGTGGAAGAAGGAAGACCATAGAATCCTAAGTTTTATACCAATCTATGCCTAAAATATGGATAAGTCTCAAAAACATCCTTATGGGATTGTGAAAAATCAATTTCAACCTACAACCTATTATCCTACACCTTTAGAGCTTAGACTACCACCTAACCTCCCAGAATTGATATATCCAGAGGATATGAATAGGTAGAAGGAAGAATTTAAAAAAGAACTTCTTCAAAGTCAAAGGGGATTTCAGAACGAATTGACAAAATAGATAAAGACCATATAAGTACAAATAGCTTTTTTAATTAAGAGCCAAAATCCAAATCAAGTTCCACCTCCCATAAAATCTAATAGGCATACTTCATGGTTGTAGTATATTCAATGTAATCAACCGGGGCACACTAGCCAATTTTGTTCAAATTCACAAAATTATCAACATAATCTTAGCTGACAACAATCCTATATTCTATCTCATAGGAACCAAGGAAATTCAAGGCTTAACATTCATTTAGAAAATCATGAGAATTCTAATTAGAGCTTTAAAAACCAATCATGACAATGGCAAGAGATACATCACCTTTGTGGTAAAAGGCACCTACTTGATAACTGTTGCATAAAAAATAAAGTAATGTATGGAAATTGTGAGAGAATCCATCTTACAAAGGTATGTAGGCAAACCAATAAGATAGTCTCCTTGAAATTCCGACAAGAGAATTATCATCAACAAGCCTAAGATCAATTGAAAGGGGCAAGAAATTTTAATTCAGATAATACTTTAAGACCTCTAAATCTATTCTATGACTATAATAATAATCGTCAAAATCAACATCATCTTTTAGGCTTAAATATTAAGCAAAGATTCATCTCTCTAAACGTTGGTGAATTCCAACATAGCCAACAATATGATGGCCAAGGTTCACAAGATGTGAGATATTTAGAAATATCAAACAAAGAATAAGACTTTCAATCTATTAAAGATCAACCTTTATCTTCTCAAACCAACTACATTTCACATGAAGAGGTTCCTGAGAAGGCTAAAGAACTCCCTAATATACCAGCTTTGGCAATTATGACAAGGTCTTGATATACTAGTCGTCTCCTTCCTACTTCAATTGATAGTAAAAATAGTTCAGAAGATTCTTTTCACTTTTTAGATTTAAATGAAGCCACAAAGGAGGCAATAGCTAGTATAAGAGATTTTTAAAAAGTATCTCAAGTCTTTGAACCTAAATCAAGTAGATTGCCAAGAAATTTGAAGGAAAGTATCCAAACAGAGGAATTTCTTTTTAAGGAAGAATAAAAAAGACTTAGAGTTTTCAATTTTGAATTTAATTCTTCATCTCAACTTAAAAAAGAAAATCAAGTTGGATCATATGATATATAGGAGGATTTGAAGAAAATCAATGGAGATATTATAATTGTTCAATTATTGGAGATTTTTCCAATAATAAGAAGGAGCTTTAAAACAAGCCTTACCATTAAAAGATGATAACAATCTAAAGTAAAAATCCAAGCTCATGTTATAGCAATTCAAATAACTTAAGAGGTGAAGGCAATTGAGTTAGAGGTACCTGTAGTATATAAGATCATATCCTATATTACTGTGGATGGGGGTAGTAGTTTGAACATTATGCCAGTGAGAATTATGGAGAAATTAGGACTTAGTATCACTGGTCCTTCTCCATTTGTGATTAATATAACTAATCAAAGCCAAGACACACCTCTGAGACAAATTAGTAGTTGTAGAATGATGATAGGAGATGAAGAATATTCTCTCATTTTTCATGTAATTCATATGCATTCTAATAAAATTTCATATCCATTATTTCTAAGCAAACCTTGATTAAGGGCAGCTAATGCAAAAATTGATTGAGGAGATAAGAAGCTCCATATCATCTATGGGCCATTAGAAAACTTGACTAAAATCCTAATTCAATCTCAAAGATTGTCTTCAGCCCAAACTTCATCTCACTCTTTAGAAGATGAGATTTTGAATTCCCAACCATAAAAAGAGTTAAAAAATGAAGGTTAGATTTGCAGATTTAGTTGCAAATCAGGGAATTCACTCAAGTATGGTCAAATCAACTCTATTAGGATGTATAGACCCTACGCTATATGATTGAGAGGATGATAGAGAATTCACTCAATAGTTGAAAATACATCCTAATTCAAGTAGAGATGATGTCATAAGTGTTAATTTTATAGATGGTTTTGCCTCTAGATGGAATCATAAAGAAAAAAAAGATTTTGCAATCCTAGTAGATGACGTTAATTATAAAGATGCCTTTGAAATAAACTTTGATAGCACTCAAGTTCATATATTAGATAAATTAATAGAAGAAGGTGACCTTACTCCACCTTTACAATGTAAACAAACTTCCAATGGTCTTATAATTAGAAATGACCTTTGAATGAGCTTACCTCTCCATGTGTCTTTATCTTTAGTTCTAATTGAAAAATGAAGAACTGATTATATTGAAAAAGTTCATTCCAATTCTACTAGTGGAATAAAGCACTTAGTGGTAGCAACCAAGTACCTTATCAAGTGGATTGAGGCAAAGGTAGTAAAGACCAATAATGCTAAGCAAGCAGCCAAGTTCCTTTATGAGCAGATTATCACCAAGTCCAAAAATCCTAATTAGTGATAGGGGCAAGCATTTGTTAATGAAGTGATAGAAGACTTGACCTCATGGTTTAAAATTGATCATAGGAAGACTATCCCTTATCACCTTTAAACCAATGGGCATACGGAGAGGGTGAATCAAACTTTGATAAATGTAGAATAGATAGGATTTTTTTGTTTTATAATTCATAATTGTAGAATTAAGAATAGCCAGTAAATCAATGAATGGACAATTTAGAAGATAGAATGGATGAAGTAATTAAAAAAAATAGTTATCATCGATTATATAGTAGATAACATAGTCAAGATAATTAGATATGGAGGAGTCAAGGCCACACTGTGATAGTCTTGAGTCAGGGTAAGCTTGGTGCTACCTCTTGTTTTTATTTTCTTTTGTATTAGACTATAGTAGAGAATCTAGATTACATTTCGATTGATTGAACTATGTCAATTATGGAATATAGTAATAAAACAGATAATTCAATTCAATAATATATGGATGAATAAGAAATTGTAATCGATTGTTGTTTGAGTTTGGTGTGGCAAATTAACAGCTGAAGATTAGATATGTTGATGCAGTTTGATTGTGAGTGAGAATGTTATGCCGTATTGACTGTGAGAGTTGAATGGTGAAAGAGAATTTTAGAAAGATAATTTGTTTTGGAAGAGGTTCTTGGTGAGAAGTTATTTCCAATGATTGGAGAGTGAAGCGGGTGTAAACAGTCTATTGAGACAGTA
Source organism: Physcomitrellopsis africana (assembly GCA_036785485.1). Lineage (NCBI taxonomy): Eukaryota > Viridiplantae > Streptophyta > Bryopsida > Funariales > Funariaceae > Physcomitrellopsis > Physcomitrellopsis africana. Next base: position 35,437 of record JAWRVF010000786.1, read on the forward strand.
TAACATTGCCGGATATTATTATGAGATTGGAAGAAGACAGCAGATTACAATAGGAGAATTTGTGGAAGATTAGGTCACAAAGTTTATTCTTAGTTGCGGAATAGGAAAACCAATAGAATGGATGGCATTGTTTTTAAGCATTTATGTGTGCATTGGACTTTGATGTTCGGAAGCAATTAATTGTGTGACCCTAGCAATGCATCTCATACATTTAATCTTTTTTTGTATTTGAATCTCTTTTTATAGATTTATTCTAGATAATATTGGTAGAATAAGTAAAATGATAAACCACATTTTTGGTGCCACTACCGGGGGTTGATAATAGTATTGAGTGTTAGGAATTAACTACCAAACGTGTAGTTGGGGATGTTGCATGAAGAAGTTATAAAATTAATTTTGGTTGGAAAGTGAAGCTGAATGTGTAATTAAATTAGAGATGGAAAGCAATGTTAATAATAGATGATGAAAGATTATGGTTAATAAGAATGAGAACATTTCTCTGAAAAAAATACGTCAGTCGAAAGGAAGATAAGAGAGAGCGTAAGCAAGAAATTTGTTGAAGACGAGCAAGAACAGAAACTAAAAAGAAAGCATCGATAGAATTGGATTAAACCATAGTTACATGCCTGTCGACACATCCGAGCATACCCAGAATATGAAAGTTCTTTAATATTTCAGACATATATACCATTAACAAAATTGTCAAGAACACTCGCGGATAATTCAACAAATAGTCTAGCATATCTTTTGAGTCCATTAACGGAAAGAGAATGGAGTACAGAAGAATTGAATATTCCATTGGATACTTTTTCAATTGTGAATACAACTAATTCTAGCAAGACTAGTTCTTCAGAATGGCATGTATTGCTTGCCAGTAAGGGCCAATTTAGTATGTTTCAAAATCCTTTGTTTTCACCTCAACTTCAACCAATAAAATTATTTGCAAATAATAATAATAAATTACGAAGGCTTGAAAGTCCAAAAAAGATAATTGGGGGAGACAACGTTTATTTTAATGAAAAATTGAGTGGAATATTATCACCTTCAATGGCGGCGGGGGATCCAATAGTTTTAATTGCGGTCCAAATAGGTGCGGTGGGTGATTGCACAACTAGCGTAGTTCTATTATCTACTTTTAGAGATCTGCTAGAAGCAGACCTAGATCAACACTTGTCTCAATTTCTGCCTACATGTATAGCCAATAATGATAGAATTGAAGATATTTGGTTAAGATGGCTGCTAGCAACCTTGAAAGACACCACATTTGAATGGTATAATTACTAATCCATGGAAAAATTTCATAATTGGGAGGCATTGAAAAATGTATTTTTGACTCATTTTCAATCAATGAGATTTGAAGAACGTCTTAAGGAAAGATTAATGAATAGTAGAATGGTACTAGGAGAAGCGATGCAATCATATTATAGTTGAGTAGTAGATATCTTTTGTAAATGGCCAAATAACAAAATGCCATATTTGTTTGTTATCTCTATATTGATTAACGGACTATACCCATGAGAATTGAAGATGTTTGTAAAGGAGGCCCAACTTGCAACTATGGCTGCCTCACTTGACCAAGCTAAGGTATGGAAAGAATGTTATTATGACTAATTCTTAACCACAAGAGCCATGATGATTCTATCTTAAGAACGGTATCAAATACCAACTTGGAATGAAATAGTGGGCAATTATCCAAGAATGATTGATTATGGCACAAATCTTAGTGCTAATCCGTAGGGGATAGTGAATGTCCTTCTATTGCAGGCTGTATCACCAACAACTACAGTTCCGTATTTTCCATACTCTCCATATCAAAAACCAATATCTATAAAAGAATTATCTAATGATTTAATATCTAAGGATCGAAATGAAACTTTGTTGTTAACTTTGACAAAGAAGATGGACAAGTTGGCTATTAATGTGATAAAAGATAAGAAAAAGAGGCATAAACCGACTAATATGCGTTCCAATATTTGACGCAGTAATTGTAAGGGACAAGGCCATTTAGTAACAGAATGTTCTTCACCACCCCAAATAATTGTATAATGTACATTTTGTAGAGGTAAGCATATAACCACCAATTGTTGGAATTTAAGAAAGCAATAATAGTTTGATAATCAGACCATGATTCAACTAACTTTGTGGGATGTTAATCAAGTTCAAGTAGGAAATACATCTGGCTAGAACGGAAATCGTTCAACTAAATAAAATAGAAATTTCTTTAATTTTTAAAATTTTGAGTATAATCAAGAAGGTAATCCTAATTCTCAAGGTTTTGTGCAAAATTAACAAGGATACTCTCAATATCCACCCATTCAAAATCCAATTTCAGATCCTACAGTACCAACTGGTCAGCCAGTGTCATGTTGTAATACGTTTATATAGTGAAAAGTATGAATAAGGATAAAGTCTACTTAATACTTAGTTATCTTGGATTATTAGAAACTTAAGATATTTAAGAAAAGATTTATAGAAGCCTCTTAGATTAATTCTTGCTCTAATAGCTAAAAGATAAAAGTTAGTTATTAAAATTTTCTTCTAGGTTGTAGAAAGTAGTTCACGACTTTTAAAAAAGCCATAAGTTAATGAAAATAGGATAAGAGAAATAAAAAGTTAGTATGGTAGATACCAAGGTTGAGTTGAAGATAGGATTAAGTTTAAAAATCCTTAAAATAAGTTAGATCAATACTCGAGGGGTGACCGGATATGAGACAGGGTTGAAATCAGACCTTTAGCCATGTAAATGACCACCGAAGGTATAAGTTCAGGGCATTTGAAGATTGGCAATTAAGATTGGATAGCCAGCTTGAAGCTTGTTTCAAGGGCATTTAGTTTGTGACCATAAGATTATAGAAGACTTAGCAATCGCTATTCAAAGTCAGTGTTTGTATTGGTACTTTGAATTTTATATAAGATAATGATGGTTTGCATTCTTGACTGATTTGTGCAATTTATATAGCATCTATGGTTCAAAATTTGATATTGTTTGGATTATTGGATGTGCTAAGTGTATACAAAAATTTGTGTTAATCTAATGATGCAATTAAGAGATATTTGAGCTTTGATACAAAGGATTGTCGGAAGTTGGCAGTTTAGGGTTGGAGAGGATTTCTGTGATAACTAAAGATCCACCAATTGGATCAATGTAAATTTTAGCATGGTGATAGAAGATTTGAAGATCACCAAGATAGAATAAAATCACCAAGATAGAATAAAATAGTTTTAAATTGATATCATTACTTTGAAAGTATTATAAAAATTCTTAGAATTTATTTAGAATTTATTTAGAATTTTTTAGGAATTTTTAGAAGAATTTTTAAGACTTTGATAAAAATAAGTTTTACCACCTTGGGAGCCATTATGAAGAAATGGAGCAAGATTTGAAGGCCATATAAGGTCCCTTGACTAATTGGATGTTTTTTAACAGCATGGTGAAGTCAAAAATGCAAAAATATTAGTTCTACTAGTAGAAAATAGAAGGACCAGCAACTAATGTAGTCCTTGTAGGAAGGGAGGTGCACGAGTCCCATATGGGTTGTAGCACCTTGGATGTAGATAGGAAGATAAGACTAAGGCCTTCTGGCCTCTCTAGAAGACCCACACATACTACTTGTGAGCCTTGGTGAGGTTTAAATTCTTGATCTTTTAAACAAGTTATCCTTGAGGTAAAAATGATTCACATAACTTTTCAATTTTTTACCTTTTATCTTTGAACTATCATAACTTATTCACAGTAACTTGGATTTATATATTTTTTACATCATTGGAAAGATAAAATAATTATCTACTTAAAAATATAATTTTTATTCCTTATTTTTATTTTTTATTAGATAAAAATCCAGTGAACAGATTGTGACTAGTTTTTTAAGGTGTAATTGCTTAATTACAAATATTTCACTTATTTTGTGTTTGTTTTTCTTTTGTTCTTACTTTTTTCTTTCTCCACTTCATATTACCAATTACAAGCAACTCTCAATTGAGGCCATCTTGTAATTTAGATTGAGAGGTGAATTTTATTCTCACAATAGGTATTTTTCTTATACAATTTATATATGAGAATAAAGTCAAATTAAAATCAAAAGCTAAGAAAGCCCTTAAATGCTTTCACTACAATCCTTATTTTGATTCATCTAGACTTTTTTAAGTCATTTTTTATAAAAATTGATGCCTTGAATTTTGCATTGGAAGTAGTCTTATTACAATTTAAAAGAAAAAAGAATTTATATTCAATTACATTCTACTCCAAAAAAAATTTCAATTATAGAGATTAATTATGATAATTACAATAAAAAACTTTTTACTATTATAGATTCTTTCTAAGAATGGCACCATTTGCTTTAAGGCGCTTAATATCCAATGATTATATATACAAATAAAAAGTACCTTGAGTATTTCATATTACCTTATGTTTTAAATCATTGTGAAGCTTGTTGAAGCATGTCTATATCTTATTTTGATTCTAATATTGTATATCAATTTGGAGAGCAACAACAATTGTCAGATGCTTTATTAAAACAATTATATCTCGTGCAAAAAGAAATAGAGGCAATATACAACTAACAATAGATAATATTTTTAAAATCTAAGAAATTTGGTGTTTAAACAATTATTATATCAATTCTAGTGGATTCTTTATTTTTTGATTAGATTTGTATAATCTTAACTATACACCTTCTTATTTTTTTATATTAAATATTATTCTAATAATATCTACAATAATTTAAATAAATTTAAGTTTGTAGATAGTCTTTTCTATTTTAAAGAATATTTATATATTCCAAAAGAATAATTATAAATTTTTATTTTTTAAACATATTGTTATATTACATATTGTCTTGTTTGAAAATATATTGGGCATCTGGTTGTGGAGGGTGAAGTTGTGGTTTACAAATATGTAAGAACCTTAATAGATTTCACCCATATAAGAAGAATATGATTGAATTTCAATTCAAAAGTGCTTAAAGCCAATACAAAGTGCTCAAAAATACTCTTCTTCATAACTTCAACCATGCATGAAATCCAATTGTCTTGTTACTTTCACAACTAGGCAATTTAGATTTTTCTTTGCAAGTCCTAACCCTAGTTAATGAGCTTCAGCAAGCAATAATTCTTAATTTGATTGTCCACTTGATGTGAAATTTTATACACAAATACTACTACAAGTCTTCTACATGCTTAAAAATTTTAATCCAATCCAACTTATAGATTGTAAAAAATCATCCAAAAACCACATTGATGTTACTTGGCCACCAACTTGAAAGTTGATATAGATACTCCAGTAGTGATTTTTCCTTCTTCAATTATTAACTTCAGTTTAAAATTGGTGTATAGCTTGATCTCCAAGTCTTCTAATATTGTGCCAAATTTCTTTCTGTTTTGACCAATAGATCTTGAGATATTACAAAAATTCTAAATAATCCTAAATTGCCAACTTTCAATACCTTCTCGTTCTAAAGATTGAATACCTCCCAATTGTACTATTAGATTATCACAAATTTTCATGCAATCTTAGTACATTCAATTATCCATACATTATCAAATTTTTAATTATAGATATTATACCAATTACACAAAATAGCCAAGAATGCTAGTCCTAATTTTATTGCATAAAATCCCATTCGCCAATATAAACCTTGATTTAAGATAATAATTGCAAAGTCTTTCCAAATCTTATAAAAACAAGTTTTAGGATTCTAATAGAAGCTTAAATCTAGCTCTCAAACCCTAATTGCCAATCTCTAAATGACTCAATATCTTGCCCTTGGTGGCCGTTTTCATGGCTAGAGATTTAATTTCAATCTTATTCCATAAACAATCAACCCAAATATCAATCCAACCTATCCTAAGGATTTTTAAGCTTGATCCTACCTTCAATTTAATCCTAGTATCAATTATATCAATTATCTATTTCTTTTATCTTACTTTTATTAATTTATGGCTTTTTAAAAGTAATAGAAGAATTTTTACAATCTAAAAGGAAAAATTAATAATTAACTTTTATCTATTAGCTATTAAAACAAGAAAAAAAAAAAAAAAAAAAGACTTTTATAAAATCTTTTTTAAATATTTTAAATTTCTATTAAACCAAGATAATTGAACATTAAATAAAAAATCATTCTTATTTATATTTTCACCACATAAATATGTTACAATATAACAATGTCATGATTTTTCAACTGTATGATATTTAGGATTCAACAAGACATTGGAATTCATTTCTAGAGACTTTTGGTGGCTTCAAATGTAAAAAGTTATCAAAACATTTATCTTCTTTTGTGACATATGTTTTAGATCAAAGAATCCTCAACATTGCTTATATAAACTTTTTCAACCATTACCAATTGTGAAGCAATTGTGGTCTTCTATCTCTATGGATTTTATTATAGACCTTCTATTATTGAATTTTTTTGATATCATATATGTAATTTTTGACTAATTTACTAAGATAGCATATTTTGTTCCTTACAAAAAAAATCACTGCTATTGAAAAAATGACCAAATTCTTTATTGATAATGTCTATTGATATTATAGATTACTAAATGATATTATATCAAATTGAAGGCTATAATTTATGTATAAGTTTTGGAAGTCACTTTTTGATATTTTTTGAGTAGTTATCAAGCTTTTTTTAGTATTTTATCTATAAATCAATAGCCAAATGGAATAAATTAACCAAATCTTGAAGCAATACTTAACATATATCATCAATTATTAATAAGATGATTGGATATTTTACTTGTTTCTAGCTGAGTTTGTATTAGAAATATAAGATTTATTCTAATAGTTATTTAAATAATATAAATAAATAAAAGTAGATAAAAATAAATTAATTTAATAATACCTTTAAAAAAAATTATGAAATTTTTATAAACAAAATTTTATTTTGATTCATATTTATAAGTGATTGATAGATTAGAAACTTGGCCAATAAATTAGCCACATGTGACATATGTTGGTAGCTTATAGAACAAGCTAATTATGTGGCACACATATAAGAAACTTATTTTGTAAGTTTGGCACGTGTCTTACAAATTGAACACATATTGGAAGTCTTATAAAACGCCATTATGTAGCTCTTAGGTAAATAATATATATAGAAACAAGAGTGAAGCCTTCTTCATTCTTGTTATTGCCTTTTTTATTCCTAATCTTATTTTAAAAGTCTCTATTCTTTTTATCTTTGGCAATAGTTGTTTTAATTTATTATTACATTATCTATGAGTGATTATTTATTCATTTTGAGTTACACAAGAGCATATTGATACTTTGATTGTTTATATTTCATATCCTTGACAGTTTGATAAGAATAAAGATTTACTATTCTTATTTTGTGTTTTAGAAGTGATTGAATTATTCTACTTTTATTTTTATATTTGAAGGTTGTAGACTATCCACCTTTAAATTAATATGCTTTTTTTTTAATCTTAATATTTTTTTAAAAAAAGTGGATCATCCTTCTTTATAAAAACATTTATTTGATATTAAAGATTGCAAATTATCTTCCTCTAATTTGAATTATAGATTTGTTAAGTTATCTAAGATAGAAGAAAAAATTATGGATGCTATATTTAGTAAAAGTGAAAATAAATTTATAACTATTACAGATCTTCAAGAGTTTGTTAAAACTCTTAGGCTAGAAATTTCATGCATCATTAATATCAATTATAGAAGGACTATTCTTACATCTATAGAAGAAGTCCAAAGTCTATATGAAGAAATTGTATAGTTAAAGAAAGCAAGTAGATCAACCTCACAACTAAATCCAAAAAGTATTGCTTCTATAAGTAGAAAGGATGCAAAGATTAGTATACTTAAAAAGTTTGATAGAACAAGATTAAAATTTTGAGGATTTTTGTAATAAGTTAAGTCTTATATAAAATTGCATTTTTTTCAATATTCTAATGGATTTATTCAAGTTAAATTTATAGACACACTTCTATCTAGAAGTATTTTTTTTTAATTTGTATCTTTGATGGAAAAGAAATCACAATTTTTTTATGATTTGAATTCATTTTTTAAAATGTTTATGGTCACATTTGAAAAAAATGATCTAAAAAAGGTAATAGAGACCAAGCTCTTATCTTTATAACAAGGATCATGGTCAACCATAATATATACTATTAAATTTTAAAACCTCGCTTATCATATGGATTGGAATGACAAAGCCCTTATCAATCAATTTTGTTATGAATTGAAGGATAATGTCAAAGATTTGTTACTAATAATTTTAAAAATTGACTCTTTGAAATGATTTATTACTCAAGGTATTATATGCAACAATTAATTATTTAAAAAATATTAAGAATATAGATTTGATTAAAGAGGAACAAATCAATCAATGACAATAATTTCTAAGTTTTTAGAAACTTATTTGACTAAGTCAAAATCAATATAAATTGATATAATACGTTTTAAACCTCTCACCAAGTAGGAAAAGACTTGACGTTGTCAAAAGGATCTATACTTATATTATAAAGAAGCTAAGTACACTATTAAATATTGTTTAAAGAAGCAATGCAACTACAAAATAAAGAGCATGGTTACTAGAGAAGATAATGTATCGAAACATGAATTTCTCTAGTTATGATAGGAATTGTGTGGCTAAAATCATATACAATACATAGTAAAGGTCTTATTCTCTCTTTAGATCTCTCACCTTGTTTTACAATAGATGTGTCTTTAAGACCTAGAAATCACAAAGTCTTTGCTTTGTTAGATTTAAGAGCCTCAATTTATTTCATAGATAAATATTTTATTAAAAAATAAGAAATATCTTTAGTTGAGAAAATTAAATCCGTAATTGTAAAAGTTATAGATAATCATTTGTTATCTTTTAGAAATATCATCCATAAAGTTATTTCTTCAGATGTATCAACTAAGAGACATAATAGTGTAGTAATATTTAATATGATTAGATTTTTTTTCAATCCAACTATTTTAGAATTATTGTAGTTAAAAATAAAAATAAAAAAATTCAAATAGATTAGATTTCTCATAATCTTGACTTTTCATATAGTTTAATTCTAAAATCTATTAATTAAGTAAAAATACATAAGTCTAATACATCCAAGCTCTTATTGATAGGTATAAAAACTTTTATATATGTGATAAAAGAAGGATCATCTTTTGTTATATATGCCATATCCATTTTTGATGTTGAAAAGATTACAAGTAGTATTCTTAGCCAATATTAAGATTTTAAAGATATTTTTGAAAAAGAGAATGTAGATATTCTTACAAAACATCGACTTTATGATTATTCAATCAATCTTCAAAAAGAAGCTCAACTACCATTTGGATCAATTTATAGTTTATTGTAAAATAAATTGGTTGCATTGAAAGAGTGTATTGATGAGAACTTAGCTAAAAATTTCATACGCCATTGCAAAATTTCCAACATGAGCTCCTATCTTATTTGTGAAGAAAAAAGACGGATTGTTGCGGATGTGAGTAGATTATTGAGGACTTAATAAAATTATCATGAAGAATAAGTATTCTTTATTTTTAATTTTAGTACTTTTTGATCAACTCAAAGAAGTAAAAATTTATATAAAAATAGATTTATGAGGAGCATATAACTTAGTCTGTATTAAAAAAGGTGATAAATAGAAGACTACATTTTAAATTAGGTATAGATATTTTGAATGTAATGTCATACCTTTTGGATTTACAAATATACTAACTGCTTTTTAATATCTTATGAATGATATTTTTTATAAATTTTTGATGATTTTATTATTTATTATTTAAATAATATTTTGATCTACTCTATAAACATAGAAGAATATAAATTTCATATTTGTTGTATATTACAAAAATTTAGAGATGCAAAATTATATGCCTAAGATAAAAAAATGTATATTTTATACTACTTAAATTGATTTTTTAGGATACATCATTTTTAATGATAGTCTAATGATAGATTTTAAAAAAATTTAGACAATTATAGATTGAAAAATTTTAAAAATAATAAAAGATGTGCAATATTTTTTTAGATTTATTAATTACTATTGGATCTTTATCAAGAATTTTTTAAAATTGAAGCTCCATTTACATGTTTAATTTGTAAAAAAAACTTAAATAGAATAAGAAAGCAAAAGCATTATTTAAAGCTTTGAAGATAATTTTTACTTCTGCATTAATTTTATATTATGTCAATTTCTTCAAAGCATTTTATATAGAAACAAATGCATTGAACTTTGTTTTAGATATAGTATTGTTACAAATGAAAGTAGATGATAAATGAAAAGCTATTGGATGATCCAATAGCTTTCCATTTAAAAAAAATTTTAGCAATTAAGATTTATTATGAGGTCTATGACAAAGAACTTCTTATAATTATGGATTCTTTTCAAGAATGAATTTATTACTACTTCAATATTTCATATCAACACATATTTTGAATTGTTGTCAAGCTTATTAAAATATATCTTTATCAAGATTTAAGTTTATTATTACTTATTACACAAGAAAACAAGAAGGTTTGTCTGATATCCTTTTTAGATATTCTTATCTTGTACCAAAAGAAGGAGATATAGCTTTTGATTAGCAAAAGATGATTTTATTAAAGCTAGAATAATTTCATCTTTGAGCAATGAAATCAATATTGACTATTGATTTAATTTTTTTCAAATAAGTTCAATTAAATATATCTTCAAATCTTTTTATTTGTAATATCAAAAATAATTCATCTAAATCTCATAATACTTTTAAGTTTAAATTTAAGAACAATCTAATCTATTTTGAAAGACACTTGCATATTCCAAAAGATAAAGTAGAATTATGTTGTCGTACTGTAATTGCTTACAATATGTAAAATCCAATCAAAATATATAATATATTCATAGATTCTAATATATGTTAGAATAGTTAAAAAAATATATAAAAGAGAGTTGGTGTAAGAAACTTTATTTTACATTTTTACTTAGTTTGGTTATGGTGTTTAAATTATATAGGACCTAAATATATAGTATAAAGCCTTGAAAGACAATTGGATCCAAAGAAGAAGAATTAAAGTATTAAGAGGCTTTTTTGGAAGGATAAAGACAAAGAATGAATGAATGAAGATAAGGGGTGAAGTTCTTCATTCCTATTGGTCAATGGTCATGCCCAATAGGCTTTGAAGAGGCTGCCTGTAACAAAAATAAGGGTTTTGGTAATTTCAAGGAGGATATTCAAAAATCAAAGACTAGAGTTAAAAAGCTTGTTTTTTGGACTACAATTTTGATATAAAAATTAAGAGATTTGGAGTTTTTATGAGGGAAAAGTAAGCACTTGAAGTTAAGGTGTACAAATAGTATATATTGTCACTCTTTTGAAGATTACAGGAATTATAGAAAAGCTTTTGGAGATCAAGAGGTGCAATTGGAGAGGTGGTTTTAAGATCTACATCTAATGAGGAATAATTATTCCAATTGAAGTTCTAAAAAAAAATATATTGGAAGTCAAATAAAGTAGATCGAATTCCAAGGCAGTAAGTAGGCCATTTTATTGATAGTAATGGGATTTGCCATGTCTTGAGCTTTCCAATGAATTTTCATCTAAAACTTTTCAAGAAGGTGTATTATTATGCTAAGAAGCTATACATTAAGGTTTCATAGCATTTAGACTTTTAGTTTGTGAGATATGAAGAATTTAATATATGGATATCTGTAAACAAGGGTTTGAAGCTATTACTATGGTTTTGGTAATATCTAAGATTAGTAATGAATCGGCGGTTTAAATTTGTGTTGTTAGTTGTAAAAAATATTTTAGTATCTTATGTAGATTTTGAGTAGATTTGGACAACTGGATTAAAAGTTACGGATTGTTGAAGTTTGGAAAAAATTCCCTCCCTATAGATGAATGAGGGTTTAGAGTATTTTGTTATATTTTGATTGGTTTGATGAAATAAGACTTATGTATTGAGTGTAATAGCCCTATAAAGGAGGCTTTTATATAAATTTGGAGGTTTTATTATACTTGAATCTTGGTTGAGTAATTGGTGGCGGTTAAAAGTCCAACACTTTCTTGAGGCAAATTCTCTCTACCACGACAACATGCTCTTGAAGCTTGCCACAACTTCCCCGCAATGGGACATTTTGGATATAATAAGACTTTGGAACTAATATTAAGAGATTTTTTATGGCCTCAAATAAGGAAGGTAGTTAAAAAGTTTGTGTAATTATGTGATATTTGTTTAAGATTAAAAATTCATTGCCATCAACTTTACAGACTCCTCCAACCATTACCTATATCAAAACAACTATGGTCTTCTATTTCTATGGATTTTATCAGAGATTTATAAATTTTAAGTTTATATGATTCTATATTCATGATTATAAATTATTTTACCAAGATGGCATATTTTGTACTATGTACAAAATCTATCATAAGTAAAAAAATAATTAAATTCTTCTTTAATAATATCTATTGTTATTATAGATTATAAAAGAATATTATATCAAATTGAAGGATGCAATTTGTATCAAAATTTTAAAAAATCTTTTTTTAGATATTGAAAGTAGATATAAAACTATCTTCAACCTTTCAACCTCAAACTAATAGACAAATAGAATAGATAAATTAAATTTTGGAAGAATATTTAAAATATACCATCAATTATTATCAAGATGATTGGACAATTCTTTTATCATTAATAGAATTTATTTATAATAATTTGATATATTCTGCTACTCAACAAACATCTTTCTTTGACAATTACAATTATCATCCACAACTTGATATTTTTGACTTTTTAAAAGATGATAACCTTGAAGTGGAAGACTTAGTAAATCAATTATTAGAACTACATGCAATAATAAAGATACAATTAAAAGAAGCTCAAGAACAACAAAAGACTAATATAGATGTCTATCATAAGAAACAACCTCAATTCTATGTTGATGACAAGATATGGCTACTTTGTCAAAATATCAAGACAATTTGTCTTTTTGACAAGCTAAATTATTATAGGTTTGGACCATTTTTAATTTGTAAACAAGTCAATTTAATTGCTTATTAATTACATCTATTAGAATCTATAAAGATCCATCATACATTCTACATACCTTTATTTGAGCCATATAAATAGCGGATATACAAGAAAGAAGACAAATGCCACTCTCTTTTATAGAAGTGGATAATAATGAAGAATTTAAAGTAGAAGAGGTCTTAAATTCAAGGCAACACTCAAATAGGTTGGAATATCTTATACATTGGCACAAATATGATATTAGTGAATGCATATAGAAGCCAGTTAAGAATTTAGTAAATGCATCAATCAAAGCTAATGTATTTTATTGATGACATCCATCAAACTTAAGATAAAAAAAATCTTTATTATAAAATAAAGAAAGTTCAATAGAAATACCTTGTATCATTATTTGTTATTTTTTTGAATTTTAGCACTAAAAAGATAGAGAATCAACAACCAGCAAATTCAACTCAAAAATTATTGTTTATTGATTTATCATATAAATGATTACAATTGTCACAACCTTCAAGATGATAGAATAGAGATGAAGATCCTCAAGAATAACATATTCATTTTTGAATTGATGGCAAGATATAATATGTTTGGTATCACAACCTTGAAAGAGATGCTTGATGTTTGGTGATACTTTTAGAGATAAGAACTATTTATAATAGTATTTTAAATATTCTTTTTAAAGAAAGTTATGAAGGCCTTAATAATAATCAAATATTAGGATGGTCTTCTTGCCTTAGTATGAAGCACTATCAATGGTTGAGAGGACCTATCAACTATTTTAAAAAAAAAAAAAGATTAGAATATGTGAAAAATATAATTTGGCGTATCTTAGACTTCCTCAATATATAATTATTGCTTCTTGTGGAATTTTTCTTTAGAAAGGGGCAAAATATTATAAACATAAGATTTATTCTAATAATTATCTAGATAACATGAATAGATAGAAGTACATAAAAATAAATTAATTTGATAATATTTTATATAAAAAATTTCTAAAAGCTTTATAAGTGTGATTTTATCTTTATTCATGTCTATAGGTAATTGATAGGTTAGAAAATTGGATAACAAGTTAGTACATAATAATATATGTCACACATATTGATAGCTAGTGGAATAAGTTAATTACGTGGTACACAAATAAGAAACTTGTCTTGTAAGTTTGACACGTGTCTTGCAAATTAGATACATATTAGATATTCTATAGAATGTTGCCATATAATTCTTAGATAGATAGTATATATAGACACAAGAATAAAATCTTCTTCACTTTTGTCGACACCTTTCTTATTTGTAGTCTTATTTCAAAAGTCTCATTTCTTCTTGCCTTTGATAATAGCCATTTTAAATTTAATATTATATTATCTTTGAATGATTTTTTATTCTTTTTGAGTGACACAAGTGTATTTTGATATTTTGGTTATTTGTGTTTTATATCTTCGACAAATTGTCTATAATAATATAATTCATGTATCTATTTAAAAATTCTATTTAATTTTAATTATAGCTATTATTTAATATTAAATATTTTATCTATTAATAGATCTAAAAATTTAATAGAAAATAATTTTATAAGCCAAATAATTGATATCCAAGCTACCATATAACTTCAATTAGAAAAAGCTCAAGTACACTCCAAAAAGTTAATTGATATACAAAAAAAGGAACAACTTCTATTTTAAGTTGGCAATAAAGTATGATTATTTTAATAAAATATAAAGACTACTTGACTAGCAGACAAGTTAAACTATCAAAAATTGGAACCATCTTCTTTTCAAAAATAATTTAACTATATTCTTTATTAATTGAAACTACTATCATTCATAAAAGTATCTCTTATTTTTTACACTTCTCTTTTAGAATCTTATAAAAAATCAAATATATCAAAAAGAATACAATTGCTATTACCTTATATTGAAATAGATAGCCATAAAGAATTTGAGATAGAAGAATTATTTGATTCAAAACTAAGACAAGAAGAATTAAAATATTTTGTGCATTGGCGCAATTATAACACTAGTAAGTTTACATAGAAGTCTACTTTAAACTTAGTCAATGCGTTGTAAAAGATATAAGAATTCCATCAACAACATCCTTCCAAAAATAAAGTAGCAACATGTGTTAGTGTTAAAGACATAAACTAGAAAAAGATGCATAATCTAATGAAAATTGAATCAAAAAAAAATTACAAAATAGGAATAAGAAAATATGTAGATTCAAAGAGAAATTGGAATGGCTATTGCCAAAGACTAGAAACATGAAGACTTTTGAAACTAGAAAGGAATCAGGAAAGGAATTCACAAGAGTGAAGAAGACTTCACTCTTGTCTCTATATTTTCTATCTATCTAAGAGCTACATGGCAGTATTCTATAGGACTTCTTATATGTGTCAAACTTACATGACAAATTTGCCACATGTGCGGCACTTACTTGGCTTATTCAGCAAGCTACCAACATGTGCGACATATGGCTAGCTTGTTCCATAAGCTACCAATATGTGTGCCATGTGGCTAGCTTGTTGACTAAGTTTCTAACCTATCAATCACCTATAGACATGTATGAAGGTGATTCTACATCTATGAAGCTTCTAGGAAGCTTCTCTATGAAATATTATCAAATCAATTTATTTTACCTACTTCTATTGATTTATATTAATTACATAATTATTAGAATAAATCTTATGTCCATGATATTATCCCCCCTTTTAAGGACGAGTTCTACGAAGAGCAGTGATTACATGTTGAAGAAGTCCAAGATACGTCAAATTATGCTTGCCACATATTCTGATTTTTATTCCTTTTGAAGGTAGTTGATAGGTCCTTTCAACCATCAATAATGTCCTATACTAAGGCGAGAGGACCATCCTGTTATTTGATCATTGTTGAGGCCTTCATAACTCCCTTCAAAGAAAACATTAGGAATACCATCAGGAATAGTTCCTACCTCTAAAAATATCACCAAATATCGAGAGTTTCTTCCAAGGTCGTGATACTAAATACGTTGTATTTTGCCATCAATCCGAGGAAGGACATGTCATTCTTGAGGGTCTTCATCTTTATTTTGTCGTCTTGAAGGTTGTAATAGTCATAATGTCTCGTCTAGTAAATCAGCAAATGATGGTTCTTGAGTTGAATTTGGTGGTTGTTAATCTTCCATTTCTTTAGCATGAACAAATCCAAAGAAATAACAAACAATGATATAAGATAGGATGAAACCTCTATAGAACCTGTTTTGCTTTATAGCAAAGATTTTCTTGATTCTTTATCTTGATTTTGACCAATCTCCTCAATGAAATGTATTGGCTTTTATTAATGTATTTATTAGATTCTTGGATGGCTTCCATGTGCGTTCACTAATATTGTATATGTATCAATGCACAAGATATTTTAGTCAATTTTGGCGTTTTTTTAAATCTAAAATCTCTTCAACCTCAAATTCTTCATCGTTGAGCATTTCTATAGGAGGCGGTGGCATTTGTCTTCTTCCTTGTATATACACTATCTTGTATGGCCCAAGTAGTGACACGTGGAATATATGATGGATCTTCATGGACTCTGGTAGGTATAATCGATATGCAACTAGATTAATTTGTTCAGAAATAGGAAAAGGTCCAAGCTTACGATAGTCCAACTTATCACAAAGATGAGTAGTCTTGATATTGCGATGAAGTAACCATACCTTATCCCCCACATTGAATTGTGGTTGTTCCTTGCGATACACATCTGAATTTATTTTATGTCGTTCTTGAGCTTCTTTTAATTGCACCTTTATTATTGCATGTAGCTCTGACAAATGATTTGCCAAATCTTCTGCAGCTAGATTATCAACTTTTGAAAAGTCAAAAGCATCAAGTCATAGGTGGTAACCATAATTGGCAAAGAAAGGTGTTTGTTGTATAGAAGAATGTATTGTATTATTATAAACAAACTCTATCAATGGCAGAAGAGTTGTCCAATCATCTTGTTGGTAGTTGATGGTACATCTTAAGTATTACTCCAAGACTTGATTCACGTGCTTTGTTTGTCCTTTAGTTTGAGAATGAAAAGCTGAAGATAACTTTATGTCCACTTTTAAGATCTTGAAAAGGGTTCTCCAAAATCTTGATACAAATTGAGTTCCCTTATCCGATATAATATCCTTAGATAATCCATGATAGCAATAGATATTATCAATGAAAAAATTAGTTGTTTCTTCACGTGTGATAGATTTTGTACATGACACAAAATATGCCATCTTAGTGAACCAATCTACTATCACAAATATAGAGTCATAAGATCTTGAGCTTGGAAGATCTGTAATGAAATCCATAGAAATAAAAGACCATGGTTGTTCTAGAATAGGTAATGGCTGAAAAAGTCCAAAAACTCTATAATGAGGAGTTTTTGATCTTGAGCATATATCACATGATTGTAGAAAGTCTTTGACTGCCTTTCACATTTGAGGCCACCAAAAATCTCTTGATATAAGTTCCAAAGTTTTGTTGTATCCAAAATGTCTTGCCATTGGAAAATCATAACGTGCTTGAAGAACACATAAACTTGTTTCTCCTTCTAGAACATATAGGCGTCTTTTGAAATATACTAGGTTATTCTTGAACTTGAATTTAGAAGGATCATGAGACTTAGAAGAATTATTCTTGATATCATAAATAAGAGGGTCTGAGGATATACTTGACTGAATTTGCTTCAAAAAAGTTGAATCAACAGTCAATGTTGATTTCATTGCTTGAAGATGAAATTGCTCCAGTTTCAAGAGGGTTGTTCTTTATTGCTCAAAAGCTGCATCTCCTTCTTTTGGTGCAAAATAAGAACGTCTAGAGAGGACATTGGACAAACCTTGTTGTTTTTTTGGCCGATAACTGATAATGAATTTGAATCTTGACAAAGACATACTTCAACGAGCTTGACGACTATTCAACACACGTGTTGACATGAAATACTCAAGGTTCTTGTAATTTGTATACACAATGACTAGACTAGAAGCGCCTTTTAGATAATGACGCCATTCTTGAAAGGAATCTAAGATTACAAGAAGTTCTTTGTCATAGACCTCATAATTGATCTCGGTTGTTGAGAATTTTTTTGAATGAAAAGCTACTAGATGAAGTTTGTCATCTGTTCCCATTTGTGATAAAACCACACCCAAGGTAAAGTCTGATGCATCTGTTTTCATAAAAAATGCCTTGGAAAATTCAACACAATATAAGATTGGTACAGAAACAAACGATGTCTTCAGAGCTTCAAATATTGCTTCCGCTTCTTGATTCTATTTGAATTTGTCTTTACAAGTCAAATGTGTAAGTAGAGCTACAACTCAAGAGAAGTCTTTGATGAAGATTCAATATCAATTGGCAAATTCCAAAAAGCATTAGACATCTCTTACCGTCTTTGAAATCTTTCAATTTATGATTGTCTGAACTTTCTTAGAATCCATCATGAGACCATCATTTGAAATGATGTATCTTAAGAAATCAACTTGAATAGTGTGAAATACACACTTTTCCATCTTGGCATACAATCCTGCATCTCTAAGTTTTTGTAATACTTGACGAACATGTATTTCATGTTTTTTTACGTTCTTAGAATAGATAAAAATATCATCTAGGTAGCAGAAAACAAAATTGTCTAGGAACTCATAAAAAACATCATTCATGAGATGTTGAAAAGCAGTTGGTGCATTCGTAAGTCCAAAAGGCATGACATTATATTCAAAATGTCTGTACCTGGTTCGAAATACAGTTTTCCATTTATCTCTTTTTTTTATGTGTACTAGATTGTATGCTCCTCTTCGATCTATTTTTGTATAGATCTTAGCTTGATTCAACTGGTCAAGGAGTTTTGAGATCAAAGGTAATGGAAATCTATTCTTGATTGTGATGTTATTAAGTCCTTGATAGTCAATTGTCATAGACATAAGATTTTTTCAAATATATATCTAATTAATATAAACCAATAGAAGTAGGTAAAATAAGTTGATTTAATAATATTTAATAGAGAAGCTTCCTAGAAGCTTTATAGATATGGAATCACCTTTATACATGTCTATAGGTGATTGGTAGGTTAAAAACTTGGTCGACAAGCTAGCCACATAACGCACATATTGGTAGCTTGTAGAACAAGCTAGCCATGTGTCATACTTGTTGGTAGCTTGCGAAACAAGCCAAGTACATGGTGCACATGTAGGAAACTTATCATGGAAGTTTGATACGTGTCTTGCAAATTAGACATATTTAGGAGGTCATATAGAATACCGCCATGTAGTTCTTAGTTAGATAGTATTTATAGAAGCAAGAATCAAGCCTTCTTGACTCTTATCAACTCTTTTCTTGCTTTTAATTCAGATTCAAGAATCTATAATTTTCTTCTTTTGTGGCAATAGCCATTCTAGTTTCTTTTAATATACATATTTTTTTACTTCTATTTTGTTATTCTTGTTAATAAAAGTTTTATATGATTATTTGCTTTTATTGAGTTCTTGTCCTTGACAGATTGACAAGAATACACATATAATATCAGAGTTTTGACTTTTCTTGATTAGAAGTGGATTATCCCTTTCTCTTGATAAGACATAAGCATATTAGAAGTTTTGGAGTACTCACTTTTAAACTGATATTGTTTCTAGAATTTTTTTCTTTCAAATGTGTTATTCTATATTTTTGAAGTGAGAGTACACACCTTCCTTCCTATTATATTATCATGGTAGAGCTTGCAGAAATGAAGAGTGCAATGGCACAAATGCAAGAACAAATGAGAGAGCTAATGCTTGCAATGCATCAACTCAATTTACCACCACAAAGAGCAATAAGATTAGCAGGAAGTGAAAATATAGAGATGGTTGGAGCTGCGTTAATATCTACACCAAACCATACTACCTCACCTATGATGGAACATCGTTCAAACATTAGAGAACCAAAAATTAGTTTGTCTGAGAAGTTTGATGGCATAAGATCTAAATTTTGAGGATTCGTCAATAAGGTACAATTGGTGATTGAACTTCAACCTCAGAGTTATCCTATGCAAGGATCTCAAGTTAGATTTATTGGAATGTTATTTTTGGATTCTACTTTATTGTGGTTTTCATCTTTTCTTGAACAACATGATCCAATATTGGATAATTTGGAGGCATTTTTAGCGGAATTTTGATCTATGTATGGAGAACATGATGCAATCCGTATTGCAACCAACAAGATTTGCATCTTATGATAAGACAATCGATCAGTGTCATTATACGCTTCACAATTTTGACAACTAGCGACTTATATCAAGCAGGATGATGCTGCACTCATCAATCAATTTTTCTATGGATTACAATATAAGGTAAAAAAAATTAATGCTCAATTTATCCGATCCTCAAATATTAAGTCAAGCAATTGATTTTGCTGTGAAGTGTAACAATCAACTTTTTGAGTTTTGATCTAAGAGTCATACAAGAGAGCCTCAATATTATTATTCAATGGCAACATCAACGTCCTCACAAAATGTATATTTGGAAGTAGAAGACATACAAATTGATGTGATACGTTTTAAATTTCTTATTGAATAAGAAAAGATTCGGCATCGTCAAGGGAGATTATGTTTATCTAATATCAGAGAACCTAAGCACACTGTTGAATATTATCCAAAGAAACGATACAATTATAAAATGAGGAGTACGGCTGTCAAAAAAGACAACATGTCAAAAAATGAATTTGCTTAGCTACAATAGAGATCGTGCAATTGGAACCTTGTACAATTCCTAGTGAAGGTCTTATTCTCTCCTCAAAATCCTCTCCTTATTTTAAAATAGATGTATATTTAGGACCAAAAAACTACAGAGCCTCTGCCTTATTAGATTCAAGAGCCTCAGCATGCTTTCTAGATGAACAATTTGTTAAGAATTGTAAAATATCTTTAGTACAGAAAACTAAATCTGTACATGCAGAAGTCATATATGATCGTCTATTGTCTTCTGGAGATGTCACTTATAAAATCCGTCCTATAAAAGTAATAATAGGTGGTTATAATAGCTATATAATCTTTAACATAATTAAATCTCTGTCTAATCCACTTATTTTAGGTTTATCATGGCTAAAAAAATATAACCCTCAAATAGATTGAAATTCTCATAGACTTGACTTTTCTCAAAATATTATTAAACATCTTGCCAACCAAGTCAAAAGCTATAAATCTAGTATAATAAAGCCCATATTTATAGGTGCAAAAACTTTTTTATACATAGCAAAAAAAGAATCAACTTTTATTATTTATGCCACACTCATTTCTGATGGTGGAAAGACTTTAAGTGGCATACTAAGCCAATATCTAGATTATTAGGATGTTTTTGAGAAAAAAAATGCAGATATTCTTCTGGAGCATTGTCCATATGATTGTTCAATTGACCTCAAGGAAGGAATTCAACCACCATTTTGACCAATCTATAGTTTATCATAAGATGAGTTGGCTAAACTCAAGGCATATATTGACAAGAATTTAGCAAAGAATTTCATATGCCATTCTAAATTTCTAAAAAGAGCTCCAATTCTTTTTGTGAAGAAAAAAGATGGATCATTACAGATGTGTGTTGACAATCAAGGACTCAATAAGATTACAATCAAGAACAGATTTCCATTACCTTTGATCTCAAAACTCCTTGACCAGTTGAATCAAGCTAAGATCTATACAAAAATAGATCGAAGAGGAGCATACAATCTAGTACACATCAAAAAAAGAGATAAATGGAAAATTATATTTTGAACCAGGTACAGACATTTTGAATATAATGTCATGCCTTTTGGACTTACGAATGCACCAACTGCTTTTCAACATCTCATGAATGATGTTTTTTATGAGTTCCTAGACAATTTTGTTTTCTGCTACCTAGATGATATTTTTATCTATTCTAAGAACGTAAAAAAACATGAAATACATGTTCGTCAAGTATTACAAAAACTTAGAGATGCAGGATTGTATGCCAAGATGGAAAAGTGTGTATTTCACACTATTCAAGTTGATTTCTTAAGATACATCATTTCAAATGATGGTCTCATGATGGATTCTAAGAAAGTTCAGACAATCATAAATTGAAAGATTTCAAAGACGGTAAGAGATGTCTAATGCTTTTTGGAATTTGCCAATTGATATTGAATCTTCATCAAAGACTTCTCTTGAGTTGTAGCTCTACTTACACATTTGACTTGTAAAGACAAATTCAAATAGAATCAAGAAGCGGAAGCAATATTTGAAGCTCTGAAGACATCGTTTGTTTCTGTACCAATCTTATATTGTGTTGAATTTTCCAAGGCATTTTTTATGAAAACAGATGCATCAGACTTTACCTTGGGTGTGGTTTTATCACAAATGGGAACAGATGACAAACTTCATCTAGTAGCTTTTCATTCAAAAAAATTCTCAACAACCGAGATCAATTATGAGGTCTATGACAAAGAACTTCTTGTAATCTTAGATTCCTTTCAAGAATGGCGTCATTATCTAAAAGGCGCTTCTAGTCTAGTCATTGTGTATACAAATTACAAGAACCTTGAGTATTTCATGTCAACACGTGTGTTGAATAGTCGTCAAGCTCGTTGAAGTATGTCTTTGTCAAGATTCAAATTCATTATCAGTTATCGGCCAAAAAAACAACAAGGTTTGTCCAATGTCCTCTCTAGACGTTCTTATTTTGCACCAAAAGAAGGAGATGCAGCTTTTGAGCAATAAAGAACAACCCTCTTGAAACTGGAGCAATTTCATCTTCAAGCAATGAAATCAACATTGACTGTTGATTCAACTTTTTTGAAGCAAATTCAGTCAAGTATATCCTCAGACCCTCTTATTTATGATATCAAGAATAATTCTTCTAAGTCTCATGATCCTTCTAAATTCAAGTTCAAGAATAACCTAGTATATTTCAAAAGACGCCTATATGTTCTAGAAGGAGAAACAAGTTTATGTGTTCTTCAAGCACGTTATGATTTTCCAATGGCAAGACATTTTGGATACAACAAAACTTTGGAACTTATATCAAGAGATTTTTGGTGGCCTCAAATGTGAAAGGCAGTCAAAGACTTTCTACAATCATGTGATATATGCTCAAGATCAAAAACTCCTCATTATAGAGTTTTTGGACTTTTTCAGCCATTACCTATTCTAGAACAACCATGGTCTTTTATTTCTATGGATTTCATTACAGATCTTCCAAGCTCAAGATCTTATGACTCTATATTTGTGATAGTAGATTGGTTCACTAAGATGGCATATTTTGTGTCATGTACAAAATCTATCACACGTGAAGAAACAACTAATTTTTTCATTGATAATATCTATTGCTATCATGGATTATCTAAGGATATTATATCGGATAAGGGAACTCAATTTGTATCAAGATTTTGGAGAACCCTTTTCAAGATCTTAAAAGTGGACATAAAGTTATCTTCAGCTTTTCATTCTCAAACTAAAGGACAAACAAAGCACGTGAATCAAGTCTTGGAGTAATACTTAAGATGTACCATCAACTACCAACAAGATGATTGGACAACTCTTCTGCCATTGATAGAGTTTGTTTATAATAATACAATACATTCTTCTATACAACAAACACCTTTCTTTGCCAATTATGGTTACCACCTATGACTTGATGCTTTTGACTTTTCAAAAGTTGATAATCTAGCTGCAGAAGATTTGGCAAATCATTTGTCAGAGCTACATGCAATAATAAAGGTGCAATTAAAAGAAGCTCAAGAACGACATAAAATAAATTCAGATGTGTATCGCAAGGAACAACCACAATTCAATGTGGGGGATAAGGTATGGTTACTTCATCGCAATATCAAGACTACTCATCTTTGTGATAAGTTGGACTATCGTAAGCTTGGACCTTTTCCTATTTCTGAACAAATTAATCTAGTTGCATATCGATTATACCTACCAGAGTCCATGAAGATCCATCATATATTCCACGTGTCACTACTTGGGCCATACAAGATAGTGTATATACAAGGAAGAAGACAAATGCCACCGCCTCCTATAGAAATGCTTAACGATGAAGAATTTGAGGTTGAAGAGATTTTAGATTTAAAAAAACGCCAAAATTGACTAAAATATCTTGTGCATTGATACATATACAATATTAGTGAACGCACATGGAAGCCATCCAAGAATCTAATAAATACATTAATAAAAGCCAATACATTTCATCGAAGAGATTGGTCAAAATCAAGATAAAGAATCAAGAAAATCTTTGCTATAAAGCAAAACAGGTTCTATAGAGGTTTCATCCTATCTTATATCATTGTTTGTTATTTCTTTGGATTTGTTCATGCTAAAGAAATGGAAGATTAACAACCACCAAATTCAACTCAAGAACCATCATTTGCTGATTTACTAGACGAGACATTATGACTATTACAACCTTCAAGACGACGAAATAAAGATGAAGACCCTCAAGAATGACATGTCCTTCCTCGGATTGATGGCAAAATACAACGTATTTAGTATCACGACCTTGGAAGAAACTCTCGATATTTGGTGATATTTTTAGAAGTAGGAACTATTCCTGATGGTATTCCTAATGTTTTCTTTGAAGGGAGTTATGAAGGCCTCAACAATGATCAAATAACAGGGTGGTCCTCTCGCCTTAGTATAGGACATTATTGATGGTTGAAAGGACCTATCAACTACCTTCAAAAGGAACAAAGATCAGAGTATGTGGCAAGCATAATTTGACGTATCTTGGACTTCTTCAACATGTAATCACTGCTCTTCGTAGAACTCGTCCTTAAAAGGGGGGATAATATCATGGACATAAGATTTATTCTAATAATTATGTAATTAATATAAATCAATAGAAGTAGGTAAAATAAATTGATTTGATAATATTTCATAGAGAAGCTTCCTAGAAGCTTCATAGATGTAGAATCACCTTCATACATGTCTATAGGTGATTGGTAGGTTAGAAACTTGGTCAACAAGCTAGCCACATGGAACACATGTTGGTAGCTTGTAGAACAAGCTAGCCATATGTCACAATGTTGGTAGTTTACGAAATAAGCCAAGTACGTGGCGTACATGTGAGAAACTTGTCATGCAAGTTTGACATGTGTCTTCTAAATTAGACACATGGAGGAGGTCCTATAGAATATTGCCATGTAGCTCTTAGTTAGATAATATTTATAGAATCAAGTGTGAAGCCTTTTTCACTCTTATGATCTCCTTTCGTGCTTCTAATCTAGATTCAAGAGTCTTTAATTTTCTTGTCTTGTGGCAATAGCCATTCTAATTTCTTTTAATATATATACTTCCTTACTTCTATTTTGTTATTTTTGTTAATAGAAGTTTTATATATTTATTTGCTTTCATCAAGTTCTTGTCCTTGACATCAATACATATCTGCAATGATCCATCTTTTTTCTTCACAAATAGAATTGGAGCTCGTATTGGAGATTTAGAATGACGTATGAAATTCTTGGCCAAATTCTTGTCAATATATACCTTGGGTTTAGCCAACTCATTTTGTAATAAATTGTAGATTGGTCCAAATGGTGGCTGAGTTCCTTCCTTGAGGTTGATTGAACAATCATATAGATGATGCTTTAAAAGAATATCTGTATTTTTTTCTCAAAAACGTCTTGATAATCTTAAAATTGATATGGAATGCTATTTGAAGTCTTTCAATCCTTGGAAATAGGTATAGCATAAATAACAAAAGATGATCCTTCTTTTGTAGCATACAAGAAAGCTCTTGCACCTACAAACGCAGTTTTAATTCTATTAGACTTATGATTTTTTACTTGATTAATTATATTGTTAGCTATACTTTTAGAAAAGTTAAGAGTACAAGAAATCCAATCTATTTGAGGGTTGTATTTTTCTAACCATAATAAACCTAGAATGATTGGAATAGAAAGAGATCTAATTATGTTAAAAATTACACAACTATTATGGCCATTTATTACTACATGTAGAGGAAGTGTTTCATGAGTAACATCTTCAAAAGATAAAAGACGACCATTCATGACTTCTATGTGTAGGGATTTAGATTTTTGTATAAATATACTCTATGACAAATTCTTCATCTAAAAAGCAAGCTGAGGCTCTTAAATCTATTAAGACAAAGGCTTTGTAATTATTAAGTGCTAAACACATATCTATTATAAAACAAGGAGATGGTTGTGAGGAGAAGATAGGACCTTCATTAGAAATTGTACAAGATCCCAGTCGCATGATCCTTATTGTGGCTAGATAAACTCGTTTTTCGACATATTGTCTTCTTTAATAGTTGTACTCCTCATCTTGTAGTTGTGTCGTTTCTTTGCAAAATTTTGAGGAGTGTGTTTAGGTTCTGTATAATATAAGTATAATCCTTCTTGATGATGTCAGGTCTTTTCTTATTCAATAAGCAGCTTAAAACGTATAGCATCAATTTGTATATCCTCAATTTTTGAAGGTACATATTGAAAAGAGATTGGTGCTACCAGTGAATTATAATAACGTTGAGGTTCCCTTCTACGACTTTCAGATTGAAATTCAAAAGGCCGATTATCACACTTCATTACAAAATCAATTGCTTGATTCAATGTTTGAAGATTAGATAAATTCAACATCGATTTCTTCACTTCATATTGTAATCCATAGAAAAATTGATTGATGAGTGCAACATCATCCTACTTGATATCGATTGCTAATTGTCAAAATTGTGAAGCATATAATGTCATTGATCAATTGTCTTGTCATAAGATACAAATCTTATTGGTTGCAACATGAGTTGCATCATGTTTTCCATACATAGATCAAAATTCTATTAAAAAAGCTTCTAGATTATCCAATATTGGATCACGTCGTTCAAAAAAAGATAAAAATCAAGATAAGACAGAACCTAAAAGTAGTGTACCAATAAATCTAATTTGCAAGCATGGAATTGAAAAACTTTGTGATTGCAATTCAATCACCAATTGAACTTGGTTGATGAATCCTCAAAATTTGGATCTTGTGCCATCAAACTTCTCAGATAGACTAATTTTTGGTTCTCTGATATTTAGACAATGTTCCAATGGAGGAGGAATTGTATAGCTTTGTGTAGATGTTGAAGCAACTCCAACCATATCTATATTTTCATTGTTTGGTAACCTTATTGCTCCTTATAGAAGTACAGTGAATTGATGCATTACAAGCATTAATTCTCTCATTTTTTCTTACATTTGTGCCATTGTACTCTTCATTTTCACAAGCTTTGCCATGATAATATTTCAAAAAAATATCTAATACCACTCAAGATAAGTAGAAGGGAGAACAAAGAAAATACTAAGAATAATATCAGTTTAGAAGAGGGTAATTTATAACTTCTAATATGCTTGTGTCTTATTAAGAGAAAGGAATAATCCACTCTTAATCAAGAAAAGACAAAGCTTTGATATTATAAGTATACTCTTGTCAATCTATCAAGGACATAAACTAGAAAAAGATGCATAATCTAATAAAAATTATATCAAAAAAAAGTCACAAAATAGGAATAAGAAAGTATGTATATTCAAAGAAAAATTGGAATGGCTATTGCCAAAGACTAGAAACATGAAGACTCTTGAAACTAGACTAGAATCAAGAAAGGAGTTGATAAGAGTGAAGAAGGCTTCACTCTTGTCTCTATTTATATTATCTATCTAAAAGCTATGTGGCGATATTCTATAGGACCTTCTTGACATGTCTAATTTTCAAAACACTTGTCAAACTTGCACAACAAGTTTCCCACATGTGCACCATGTGTTTGGTTTGTTCCGCAAGCTACCAACATGTACAACACATGGCTAGCTTATTCCACAAGCTACCAATATGTGTGCCATGTGGCTAGCTTGTTGACCAAGTTTCTAACCTACCAATCACCTATAAACATGTATAAAGGTGATTCTACATCTATAAAGCTTCTAGGAAGCTTTTCTATCTGATATTATCGAATCAACTTATTTTACCTACTTCTATTGATCTATATTAATTAGGTAATTATTGGAATAAATCTTATGTCCGTGACAGTTAGATAATACCTCTACTTGACATATCTAAATATGATATATTTTAGATTTTATAATTTTTTTGTAGAAAGGATAGAAATAGTTTTAAAAGTTTCAAAACTCAATCTTTATATATATATATAAATTAATATTAATATAAATATAGAAAAAAATAAAGATATTAATGAGAATACTTTTTATGCTAACGTTCATATAATGTATGACTACTACAAAGGGTATGTGATGAAATACTCTAAAGAGGTTGATATCAAAGTATCAAAAGAAATAATAAATGACATATTTAAGCATTCATTGAAAGAATTTATAAATCTAAAAATAATCCCATTTTATTTTAAGATTTTGACATGTATTTAATTTAACCTACATGTGTTACATATGGATAGTTACAATATCATATCAATTAGGCCATCTCAACCAATCACTTCATACTATTGATCTTGAGATGAAAAACCGCTTAAATCAAGAAGATCTCAAAGAATATCTAACATCTACTCTATAGAAAATAATCATCATCAAAGTAAAATATGTCCTTAAAAGATACTTTAAAATAGTTTTTTAAAGATATTTTTGCAATAAAAGCATGAAGATTCAAGCTTAGTCTATGGTAGAAGACATTGATCATTATTGTTGGTTGTAAAGACCAATGAATCTTTTGACTTGTAAAAAATAGTTTGAATATGTGGCAAATATCATGTAACACATCTTTGATTTTTTTTTGCCTTTGACCAACTTTGATTCTATACCTCCTTATAAAACTTGGAATTAAAAGAAGAAATAATGTCATAGACATATAATAGAAGAAGATTCTAGAAGATTCTATTTGATCTTAGAAGGTTCTAAAAGATTTCTGATGGTTTCAAGAAGGTCCTAGTAGGTCCAAGTAAGTTCCAAGAAGGTTCTAAAAGATCTTAGAAGATTCTAAAGAATCTTAGATGGCCATAGAAGATTCTTGGAGGCTTAGATATTTTAGGAAGTTATCAAAGAAGGATCTTAGGCTTGCTTTATTTCCAAGCATTAATGAAACTTCTCAAGGATCTTCCTTGTATCTAGTATATATAGGAGTCAAGGTTGAAGAAATACTCAATCTTGATAACACAATCCTTCTGATTCAACTTGGGCCTTTTGGTCTTATTCTTGTACTTTATTGTAGCTCCTTATTTGTGATATAAAATAAACATCTTTTGTTTCAATTCTTTAAATTTTTAAATTCTTATTTTAATTGAGTGGTGTATCTGTAACATAAATTTTAAAAACACTTTGTTACCTTTAAATATTTAATTCTTGTGACTTTATTTTTATGATAGTAGCTAGTCTAATAAAAATGGCATCCTTTATATCTTATATAAAAACTATTATTAGTAAAAAAATAATTTTTTTTTAAATTTTTTTATCAAAATCATAAACTTTCAATTAACATTATATCTATTTAAAAATCATAGTTTGTAAGAAGGTTTTGAAAATGCTAATCATTATATTAAAGATTAGTATTAAATTAGCTTTAATTTTTTATCTTCAAATTAATGGACAAATGTAATAATTGAATCAAGTATTAAAGAAGTATTTACAATATACTATCAACTATCACCAAAACAATTAAAAAACTCTCTTGTCATTAGTCAAATTTTTATATAATAATATGGTATATTATTCTCTTTAAAATATATCATTTTTTATTAATTATAGTTATTATTTTTAATTTAGTACTTTTGACTTTTCAAAATTTAAAATTCAATAATAAAGGATTTGACAAGTACAATAATAAAACTTTACAAAGTAAGAAAGATATACTTGAAGGAGGCTCAAAAACTACAAGTTATTAAATCTTACTCTCAATTTGCACATCTAATCTAGATTAAAATAGAATAGTTATTGTGTAATATGATAGTAATACAATAACAAATTATTATACCAATGAATAATTTTATTACACCTTTTAATATACATTAACGGCTTGACTTATTAAAATTGATTTTTTGGACAAAAACCAAGAACAAAATTCTACAGTATTAATGTCTTGATGCTAATAAAAATAAGTAATTTGGAACAAAAATCTTTTTTGCCTAAAATCTTTTAAGGTGGTCAATCAAATATTATGTCTAAAAGCCAACTAAGAGCACATAGATAAGTTTTAAACATTATATAATTGCACATTAGTATCATTATTACATATATTATATATCATTTATTTTCATGTATATTTTGCATATGTATTTAATATAAAATTTTCATATATTATATAGTAAATTTTTGGTAAATAAATTTTAAATTTTGCAACACATTAAATAAGATCTTATAGTAACAGATTAAATGTCTACTCACACATGTTTTGACATGTATTCCGAATTCTATACTGTTACACACGAGGTAAAGCAACGAAGCCCTCGACAGAAACAGCACCGGGCGCGGCAGAGGGAAGGGAGAGACAGAACAGATACTGACTGGCAATCGCCGGTGAGGTGAGGAACCGGTAGCCGGTGGACGGCCAAGTAAACGGGATGCGGTTAGAGAGTGGGGGGTGGGGGGAGTAGAAAAAACGGTTCCAGCAGGTGGCGATTGGAGCCCACCATGGCAGGCACACTGGCACGCAGGCAGCGCAAGCAGCGGATATGAGCCGGGAGATATCGCCGTCCACAAGGCCAAAGGGAAAGAATGACGAAGACGACGAAGACGACGACGAAGACGACGACGACGAAGACGACGACGACGAAGACGACGACGACGAAGAAGAAGAACGCGACAACAAAGACGACGACGCAGACGAAGACGAAGAAAAACCACCCGTAGCAGAAAATAGCAAAATATGAGCAGGAAGGGAAAATCTACCATGACGGAGATGGCCAGGGCTTCAGATTTTATGAGATAATCGTGGCGAAGTCAGACGTTCAAGGGGATGAAACGCACACGGATCCTCCAGCATCACTGATTGCTCGCTCGTTCGCTCGCTCTCTCGCTCCCTCGCTCCCTCGCATCGCATGCTGTGTCTTTCCTCCGAGACCGACACCATCGCCATCCCCTCCGACTTCGGTTGCCAAGCTGCCATCCCGGGCCTGCTTCGGGGCGCTCTAAGCGGTAGAGGAATTGGGAGGTGTTTGTTCAGGTGCCTAGGTGGCCCGTGTGGGATTCGGAGTGGTGGGGGCTCGAGGGCGCTGACGGAGGACGGACAGGAATGGCTGTGGCAGGGTTAGAGCGAATGGAGGCAGCGCTGGGTGCGTGGATGGGTGAGTAGGACCCTTCGCTTCCCAGATGCTCGCTCTCCCTAGTCCTCTCTTTTGCTGCGGGGTAATTCTCATGGTGTTGAGCTTGTAGCGTTTCTCTTTCCCTTTTTTTTTTTTTTTTCCTCCTTCGGTCTCTTCTTCCAGGTTTGTGAGTCCAAGTGGATTGTGAGTTAGGCTCCTGCTGGGACAACGCGCCTGGAACGGAGAAACTCTGCCGGTTGCTCGTGTGCATGGTGCCTCTGTTCGCGTTTAGGTTTTCACTTTTTGGTCTCTGTAGGCTCAGATTTGTGGATATGGCCCTGCATCTTGTGTAAGAATCTGTTTGCCAACCGTCAACCTGCGTCGTTTGGCTTTTGGTATGTGCTGCCTTCACTCCTCTGCACCTATCCATAGATGGCCCCAGAGTGAGTGAGCGAGTGAGTGAGTGTGCGTGCGTCCGTGTGTTTGTGTGTGTGTGTTTTGCACATTAGACGGTTGAGCGTCTTTTGAACACGGGGAAGGAATTTTAGGATTCCTTGGCTGGGACAAGTACTTTTGCTCATGGTTTGAATCATTGGATCGTGGTGATTTCA
Source organism: Physcomitrellopsis africana (assembly GCA_036785485.1). Taxonomy (NCBI): domain Eukaryota; kingdom Viridiplantae; phylum Streptophyta; class Bryopsida; order Funariales; family Funariaceae; genus Physcomitrellopsis; species Physcomitrellopsis africana. The sequence continues at coordinate 67,187 of JAWRVF010000786.1, forward strand.
ACACATTTGGAATTCTTGATTTTGTGGTGGAGGGTTGTTGTACTGCCGGAGCGAGCTGAGAAGGGATAGCATTGGCGGAATCGATCTTCATTTTGCAAGCCACTTCAAGTTCATCGGTAGCTGAACGTGTCTGCTGCTAGTGAAGTGAACATTCTCTTCATATCCAACTGGCACATTCAGTAGAAGCGGATGGCTTCTTAGATGCCGCCATTTAGAGTTAGAAATGATAAGAATGTCGGAAGCCGTAATCAGGTGAGTTGAGTGGATGGAGCATGATAGCATACCTGAGGGTGCGAACAGAGGAAGATCTAATCGGCGAGGTGGTGTGAATCAAGAAGGCTATGGTGGACGTAAGAATCGAGCCAGATAGGGAAGGGGGTTGGGCTTGTCAAAATCTTGTAGGGTTTCCAAGGACAGACATAGTTGATTGAAGCTGTTTTGATCGAGGATGGCTACCAAAGTTGAAGTTCCTGAGGGCACATGCCCGCCTGGTAAACATCACTACATGCTGTGGCGAAGCGTATTCGAGATTGATACGAAGTATGTCCCTATCAAGCCGATTGGAAAAGGGGCTTACGGAGTGGTTTGCTCCGCAAAGAATAACGAAACAGGGGATCGAGTGGCTATCAAGAAGATTACAAATGCATTTGAGAATACCACAGACGCCCGGCGGACATTGCGCGAAATCCGTCTGCTGCGTCATTTGTTTCACGAGAACATAATTGCCGTGAAGGACATCATGAAGCCAGTTGGTCGTCAAACTTTCAACGATGTGTATATTGTGTATGAGCTCATGGACACCGACCTTCATCAAATTATCCGGTCTTCACAGACCCTTACAGATGACCATTGCCAGTACTTTATTTATCAGGTGAGAGTGACTCGACCATGATTGGGCCGCATATTTTCTTTATTATTTTTTTGATTTGATTTCGATTGTATTGTGTGATGATTGCCGTCTCCTTTGTTTCTGACCACGCCATCATGTATTCCTCGCCGCTATCTTGTATGCAGTTGTTGCGCGGCCTTAAATATGTTCATTCTGCCAATGTTCTGCACCGCGATCTGAAGCCAAGTAATCTGCTACTCAATGCAAGCTGCGACTTGAAGATTTGCGACTTCGGATTGGCGCGGACAGGGAGTGACAAAGGCCAATTCATGACCGAGTACGTCGTGACAAGGTGGTACAGGGCCCCGGAGCTACTCCTGTCGTGCGATGAGTATACGAGCGCTATAGACATGTGGTCGGTTGGCTGCATATTTGCGGAGCTTTTAGGGCGGAAACCTTTATTTCCGGGCAAGGATTATATCCATCAGCTCAAGCTGATAATAAGCATCATCGGATCTCCGGACGAGACCGATCTGCATTTCATCCAAAGCCAAAAGGCGAGGAGCTACATCCGATCCCTTCCGTTCACGCCTCGCGTCTCTCTTGCTCGTCTCTATCCTCGCGCAAATCCCTTGGCCATCCAGTTGATAGATAAGATGCTTGTGTTTGATCCGAGGAAACGGATCACTGTGCACGAAGCCCTGGAGCACCCTTACTTGTCGATGTTACATGACGCCACTGTGGAGCCCTCTGCTCCGGCCCCTTTCGAATTCGACTTCGAGGATGAAGATCTAAAGGAAGACGCACTGCGAGAGAGGGTTTGGAACGAAATGTTGTTCTACCACCCTGAAGCGGCCGCCGAGACGTGATTCCTGACATACCTAGTTGAGGACCTTCTTTTTCTTTTTCTTCTTCTTCTTCTTCTTTGGTTTGCTGCTTCTTTATCTCCTAACCTTTGAACGTCACAATAACCTATCCCTGTGTAGCAAGCGGCACAACCTAGTTGCACTTTAGATAGCAGCGTTCAAAAATTTTCACGGCGAGATTTGGTTGATGTTCCAAGGGTCAATGGATTGTGACCATGCCCTGCCAAAAACGGTGTATTCTCCTTTTTTTCCTCGAGTACAGTGACGGGTGAAACAGTCAGTGAGGCTCAGCAACTGCTTCCAGTCCAGCTTGGCGAGAGTATCAACAGGGCCACGCACTTCAAGCGGCGGTTGTGTGTGCAATCCAGGGTATACTTAGTTGGTCACTGTAGCAACCGCAGCCACAGCTATCATGTGTACATAATCTTTTTACCAATACTACGTTTTTCGGACTTCAGTCTTTGGATGAGCACACTATCCTCAACCATGGGAGCCTGCGCTGCCGGAGCCGTGCAGGCCCGTATCTTTGTTTCTCCAATCTCTGTGTGCCTCCGCTGCACCTCGATTCATGTGGTCGGACCTAGCAGGCGTTGCTCGTGCCGTCGATTCCCTCGTCCAGCAAGCAACGAGAGGTCCAATGACTTGTATCGGGAATGAGCAAACCCAGTGTGGGCGTGATCTGCCACCGATGCATTTGTTCGCCCCCATCTATCTCGCATCTCGGAAATACATCCCCGTCATTCCCCGTGGGTCGTCATTCTCCGGGTCCGCCACGCCTGCAGCTCGCTCTGGTTGCCTTTGTCTGGAGATCCGATGATGCTTCTCTCTCGTATGATATTTCTCAAACACTCACCCGAATTTTTCTTTCAACCTACGAACATTCTACGAGCAGTTTCCGTCGGTGTTTTGAGGCTGGAAAACGATGGTTTCATCTATCTATTTTTGTAAACTCACTGGTTCAACTTAAATATTGTATCCTTCTTTTTTTCTTGTGTAAAAACGGTCGCGTCTTGCACAAATTGTGATATCATGACCCCACAACCAGATACATATTATGAAGACTTACAACCAACAGGGTAAACACCCTATCTTTTCGTAATCGATGAATTGCTAAGACTGAAAACGCCTACCCTTTTTCTGATTCAATGTGGGACATGTATAACTGTTGACAAAAACGTGGGGTCTTTTTATCTGACGTGACAATAGTAAAAATGACGAAGAATAAAATCGCCATTCTCTTGCCTTTCGAATTGCGTTGCGATCCCCTTCGGCCGATAGTGAGTTCCCTTGTCAAGCGGGACAACGTTAAGAAGCGCCTCGAGAAGTCAGCGCAGAATTTTGGGTCAAGGAGAAAAATGTCCAACCCTAAACCTGTCCGAGTTTTGACCTCGTCGCCATTTCTCGTTCAAAGTGGCTCATGCGTTTGGGTCTTAGCTGCGTGCGTTCAATCACCAAGCAGAAACACTGTAGAGGGCCCAAAGAAGTATAGAATTCCAGGTTTTATCGTAAATTTAAAGGTGTACCGCCACGATGCCCACTATTGGGTACGGGTCCAAAACAAAGGACGCTGCATGTGTTGCCCAGTGCGTTGTGAAGTTTTTGGTACCTGAAGTGGCTGATTTAGACCTTCCCTTTCTGCACGACAGGTAAGTGTGTTCCAGTTCTTTATTATTTTTTTCCTAGAAGAGGCCTTCATGAGTTCCAGATTGCAATGTTTTCTGTTTAGAATCCACATAATAATCCATTATAAGGTATTGTTGGACTTCGCAATACTGAAATTCTACAATATTTCTTAACCGTAGTTTAATGCTTAATTTGGTGCAGTACTTGCTTCTTCCACAGTATTCCGTTTCGTGTGTTCCTGAACATGAAACCTCTCTCACACACACATACATTGTGCATTACTTGAGTGTTTTAGTTGATTCAGTGTTCAACTTGAGGCAACTGTGATGTGTATTCCACGAGCATACATGTAGAAATTACATGAAAGGCTTGTGTTGAAAGAATGTTTAATGATCAAGTTTGTATAGTCTGAGTTCTGTCCTGGGAGAGGGAGTGCAGTGCAAAAATTGCCCACAATATATCTACCGTGAAGTGGGAATCTATTGTGGAGCGAGCAGTACAGTTGAATGTGGCAGTGACCAATTGCAGTGCACGTTTGAGTACCCAAAAGGTCTAGTAGAAGAAGGGTAATGCAAGGCTAGGGCAAATTCATCCTCAAATTGGGACCTAAGGGGATGATTAGTAAATTTTTATTTTCATCCAATGAATGATTTTGGGTAAGTCTAATTATTATTATTTTATTTTCTATTTTTTCTGCATGCTTATTTGTATGATTTGGGACCTTAATAATCTATGGAGGGAGGAGAATCTCAAGAGGTCAAGCAGAGGAAAACTTCAAGGGAATCTAAGGAAGGAGGAGAATCTCAAGAGGTCAAGCAGAGGAAAGCTTCAAGGGAATCTAAGGAAAGAGACCGAGAGAAGAGTGCTAAGGGGAGAAGAGAAACTCTCTTCCAAAATTAAATTTTAGTAAAAAGTCAAATTTCCTACCCTAGTGTTTAGATTCAAATTTATAGCTTTGTTTTAACCACCTCCTCTATCCACTATAATTCATGTCAAATCTTTGAAATTTAACATATTTATTAAAGAATAGTTTTTATCAAGAGCATTGCTTGCTTGTTGCCCTAAGACAACAAGCACACATCAAGTTAGGCAAAATCTTCTACAAATGATGATGTATAATGTAATATTCATCTGCAATATCAATATAGAGATAGATTTTCCAAACCTAGAAATGTAACTAGTAATATTTTATTAAAATTGTAAATATATAAATTATTATTTAAATTTTTAATATTTTTTATTAGAATAAAGAAATATAGCAAAACTTAATTTATTATTTCTAAAGAGAAATATTATAGTAGTCTTTAAATTAATACATATATTTAGGTTTTTTTTTACAAAAAAGCTCTAGTCTTAATTTGACAATTCATCTCATATATCAACTTGTTATAAACAAAAATTGATATTATTTGATAGTGAGTTTTATTTTTATTTTTTTTATAATTAATCAAATATGATATACTATTTCAATAACAATGGCAAAGTAAACTTTACAAATACATTTTGTGACCAAGCCTTATAAGTAATTATTTTTACCATCTTCAATTATAATATTTTAATTATTAGGCATACTATGCATCTAGACATGATATTAGGGTAATAACATGTTGGTTTAATCCTACAAGCAAGTAACTACTAATTCAAATATTTTGTTTTGCTACATAAAGCCTTGTTAAGCATATAAGAAAACTTTATAAAGAACCAAAATATGGTGTATCTATTTCTTCTGCTTTTGTTTGTAAACCTTTTGTATTTTAATACATTGTTTGGTAGGTGCTTACAACTTTATAAATTTTTAGATTTTTTATTTGCCTAAAGATAATGTCTCCTTGATTATATAATTTTTTGAGTTAAACTCTTAATTATATATGTTATTATAAATATTTTTCTATAGTATTAAATATTAAATATAAATTATAGCACGTATAATTAGTATTCTCACATTGATAAAGTGTTTGTATTCTTTATTGGATTTTTTTTCTAGCATTAAGACATAGTCATTAAGATCAAATCCACATAACTTTTGTAAGTCCAAAAAGAGTTTTTTTCTTGGTCCCATCTCATTTTGTCTTTGTTAAAATCCTAGGTCACAACAAGCTTTGAAGACTAATCTCAATGGATGATTTGAGGATTGTGGACTAACCTTGGTAGGTGTAGGTTATGCAAATATCATGGTCATTTTTTTTGTGCCTATTTTGATGCTTCATTTGACTAGAATTAATATGCTTATTTTTCCTAAATCTCTTCTAAATTTTGAATCTAAATCCTAACAAGTATAAATCCTAAATCTTAAATCTTAAATTTGGCCTTAATCTATACTTGTTGGACTAGTATCTATATGCTTGTTCTTTGACTCTCTTTAGAACTTTCTTGCTACCTCTTCTTTTTACCTTTTTAAACTAGAATCAAGCAATGTCATTTAGTTTTTTATATCTTAAAAAATTGCAAGGTTTTATTTCAAAGGCATTATTATTATACTTAAGATTTTTGTATATAAAATGAGTTGATTTGTAGAATATTTGTAGCCAATGCATATAGTTTAGTCATCAACCATATTAAAGATCTATAGACAAAAATTATCTTCTTAAAACAACTCCAATGCTTTATTTATGAAAAAATTATAAAAAGATACAATTTATTTTTATAAATATTTTTTACCATGACAAGATAATGTTGGATATATGATTAATGGCTTCATATATATTTTATATAATCATGCATCTTGTACCAAGGTTAATTTTATAAAAACAAAAAAAGGTTTAGAACTAAACCTTTATATTGCACAAAATTTATAAAATAAAAAATAAAAATAAAAAAAGATATTTTACAATTGGTGATGGTTGTGACATTTTAAAAAAAGAGGATAAATAATAAGCAAGTGTTGTTGTACGCTAGTCCTTATCTTATTTAGAAAAGGCTTTTGTAAGAAAATTTTATATTGATAAGTAATAATATAGCTACCTCAAAGATAAGAACAACAATAATACTTGCAAAAGAGAATTAGAAGCAAGCATATCAAAGCTAGTTTTACTAGCATAGACTTACTAATATAAATAGAGACAAAAAGAAGATAGGCATGGAGCAAGCATGATAAGGCTAGCTTGGCAGGGTATCAAAATAAGCAAGAAAAAAAAATCACCAAATTGTCTGTACAATTCTTGCCTATTAAAGCTAGCCTATAGGACTTCTTAGGAATCAGAATTTTAACAACAACAAAAAGACGTGGAGCAAAGAAAAAAAAATCTTTTGATAAAAATTAAAAACTTAAAAAATTAAAAATGAAGTAGGATTTCTTTTCATAATAGAAACATGTAAATGTGTCATTAATTTTTTTGTTTTGTTTTGTTTTTTAGTTCTAATTGAGGTTATTAAATAAAATTATTTTTAATTTTAATAGTCTTAAAAATTATATATGTCTTATCATAGTTTTATTTTATTTTATTTTTAGACATGAATTCTAATTGACAAAAAAATTACTAAATTTTTGACATTTTCTTAAAGGTTTATTTCTTCTTTCAATGCATTTGACTTAATAACTTTTTTATTAAAGTATTTTAAATTATATATATATATATATATATATATATATATATATATTAAAAAAATAATAATAGTATTATTATTTTATTTTATTTTATATAAAATATAAAATAGAATACTTATGTGTAAAGATATAATAATATAAATATATTTTTGAAAGTATTATATTAAGTAAATAGGATTTTTAAAATAATAATAATATTTCATAGCTTCCAATTTTATTTTTTTATTTTTTGTAATTATTTAAAGAAAAAAATCTCTTAAGTACCAAATCTCTTTTTAATTCTGAAGTTTTAAATAAATGATAATGTATAGATGAATTTATCATTTAGCATAAAAATAAGAAATGATAATATCATAAAATATACGTGATATATGTTATGATGTTTTTTATAAACTTATATTTATTTTACTTATGATATTGTCTTTTTCAATAAATTTAACTATTGCAAAGAATTTTATTTTTAAAAAACTCTATAACCATCAAGATTTATTGTATAAAATATCTTTATATATATATATATATATATATATATATATATTGATTTTTTTTAGTGCAATACTACTATAAACCATTCAATAATATTGTAATTATCATTAAAAAAATTGTTGTTTCCTCTATATTTTTAAAGACATAATTATTACTTCAAATTTTTTAAATTAATATAATTAGCACAAAAATTGTATTACATATGCATATATGTATGTATATACACACGTTAGAATTGGAGCCCCTAGATTTGCTTTGAAAATAACATATTAATTCAATGGGGTCCTAAATTCTTTTGGAGAGAGAGAAATCAACTGCTACAAGAGAGTTTGTTCTTTAAAATAGCATTACAACTATAAAATTGAAACAAAATAATGTCCAATATCTACTACAATGTATACAATACACAATATAGTTAAAGCCTATGGGGTGTGGTTCATGGTATTAGACTTGGATATTAGATCTCTCTCTATTATTTTTAATTACTGAAACACATATATGAGGCAAGAATTGGCTAACAATCCTAATGAAAAATCCTAAATAAATTCATAGATAGACAAAAAAATGGATAGCAATTTAAATAAATAAATAAATATTTATAAATAAATATAAAAATATAAAAAATTAATTAATTAATATCTGTACATATATATATATATATATATATATATATATGTGTGTGTGTGTGTGTGTGTGTGTGTGTATTTATATATGTATATTTATAAGTTAGTTTGATTTTAATATCAACAAGAAAAAGTTTTAATATCTTATTAAACAACAAACAATAACATTTATAGTATTTATATAATAAGTCTAAAATATTTATGGTATATAAATTCTTAACCTTTATATTGAAAAATAATAGTAAATTGAAACCTCCTTGAATGCACTTTTATCCATCCAATTTACTTAGATTACAACAATGCACTAATTATAATAATAAAGAATAAAATTGTATATGTATATATATACATATATAATAATAATAATAATAACAACAACAACAACAACAACAACAACAATAAAAACAACAATTACAACATTATTTGTTAATATTACAACTTACATAAGTGAAAACAACTTTTTCTAAAAGTGAAAATAAAATATTAAAAAATTGTTTAAATAACAAGCATTTGATTACAATAATGGATTTGGAAAAAATTTATAATACCGCTATATGAACACTCAACATAAGATCATTAAATATATATATATGTACAGATATTAACTAATTAATTTTTTGTTATATAGGTTTCTAAGTATGCATTCTACTTATTGGCTTTATGTATCCACAAAACTCAATGATTAATTCTACAAATCCATGGATTTATACTCAACTTCTAAATTCTAAACATACTTGATTTAGGGCAATGATATTTCAATACCTCTCTTTGGATGTTTTGGTACCCATCTCCAACCCCCTAGAGACTATTGCCCTTGAGAATACTTGTCTTTCACATCCTATGCATGCTGCATAACATCCACCTCTAGAAAATATCCTATAACCTTCGTACGTTTGAAATCTTTTGTAAAATCTAGACTTTCCGTGACCAAATCCTCTTAGAAAAATCCTACTTCCAAATCATTTCAGTCTTAGCGATATATTTACCTTCATTGATTTAGTAATGAATTTTTCTACTACCCCAGGGATGAATAATCCTCTGTCCACTGATGAAACAGGAACAATGAACACCCACCATCTGTTATCAAATTGGACTAATAATGTATTCGGAAAAAATTTCATTATCACACGATAAACGGAGGTGTACAGCAAATGTAAAAAGCCAAGCTAGACCTATCGAAAACTAGATCTTGATTTCAAGTCACGATTGGACGTGACTTCCTAATCTAATGCCTGCAAAATCATCACAAGAAACACATCAATCATTGAAGAAATTCAAATACAAAATGTAAAACATTCGTGTCTCAACATGATGAAGAGGAATATGTAAAAATAAGTTTCCGTGATGTGATGAGGCACAACACATCACCGCAACTCCGAACAGGTTAAGTGAAAAGCATCACGCGAACTTCAAAAAGACAGAAAAGTAAGACAGCATACCTACTACAGTAAAATGTTGCAAAAATATCCTGGTTCCAACTTCCGGGTCCAACGAGGGCACCTAGCCAAGACACTATTCTTACTTTCAAATGAGAAGCCATGGATACTATGCACAATCTCCAAGGACAATTATGAAACTCTTGGACTTTCTGGTACCCGCATGCCTGGACCTCTACCGGTCTGCTCCAACCTGAAAACGAAATATCACAGTTAGTGCTAGACACTGCAGGGAATATTGCAACACCTCCAAGAACAACCTGCAGCTGATATAAGTAATAATAAATTTCACTTTCAAGCCAACGAGGAAAACGCTGTGTTCGTACGTTGGTGCCAGCCGACCAAGACCTTTAAGTTCAACCCCTGTTTCTGCTTCTGTAAGGCGTCCATCAATATCCACATTATAAGATTTTCCTGGAGTTCCTGGTAAACCACGCTTCTTCAGCAGCTCCAAGTCTTTGTGATGTAGTTCTCTCCCATTTACCAATACTCCAGTTTTCCCATGAGAACAATGCCTAGCCAATGTGAAGTTTAATTCCTCGATGAAGGGCTGCACACATGCGATACTTTGTGAGACCTTGTAACTGATAACAATTTCACGAAAGTACACAAGCACTACACAAGCTTGATACTTCGTTGAAGAATTTATTTTACTCACCGGAATCATCCCAAGACAAGGTCCCCCCATGACCCCCCAGAACCCAGCACGAATGTCGTACCTGCAAATATCAATGGATCGCGAACTCAGATCCTCTCACAAAATTACAGACCTAGCTTGAGAGCATAATTTGCTAGCACTTCAAAGATAATCCAATGCGAAACAAGAACTAAATGCAATATATTGACAGATTCTGCCAGAAACGACTCAAACCAGACCAAATCAGCTATGAAATCAAATAAATTCGTACCAATTGACCCAAGCATAGCGAAGACTTAGAAAATGATGATACAATAATAATGCTTCCAAGCACTATAATTGCATCATTATTTTCTACGGTTTGCAAACAGTGCCACAAGAAGCAAATTCAATGGTGGTAACAAACCCACAGCTGTTTCCGACTTCATTATCAATAATATTCAAGGAGAAAAAGAAATGAAGTAGAAGACTTACAATGATCAGACGAATTAAGCTCTAAACCATAGGTGACTTCGAAGCTAGAGCACAAACTATAGTACATGTAATACGTATGTGGTTGAGCAACTGGTTATCAAGAGCATACCGAATAACCAAAACTTCTTGACTACATGAAAAGCTATCACATGTGACGGTGAAGCAACTTACCAGTAAGAGCCCGGATGTATGAATCCTGCGTACTCCTCGGCTTTTTTGACTATGTCATCAGGAAGAGCATGACCATTCACTACAACCTTGCGACGATACTGATTGGCTTTTTTCCCCTTTGTCAGTTCCTTGACACTTTTTTTGAAGAACCCTTTAAGACCTTTAAACTCCTGTCCATCATCAAACTCAGGAGTATCAAGGGGCCATGCACTCATCGGTGTAGGTAAAGCACTTGGTCCAATTTTTAGATAATCCGAAGCTTTCTCTTCATCAGAATCACTGCTGGATTGCAACAGTTTGCGATCTGGTGAGAACTTCTGCTGGCGGCTTGTGCCTACATCCTGACTTGTACTGGAGAATGTAGGTGAGAGTGACGTATGAACTAACTCAGCCTCACTTGATGGAGGCAAGTCAGCATTCTCCTTTCCACTTTGCATTGTCCTCTCAGATGGGCCCAAGTCTCCAGAGATATTCGGAGATGAGGTTTTAGAGGTTTCAGATGGTAGGTTTGAACCCAAAACCATGTTTACTAACTTAGATCCTGAAGCAGCACATGGATTATGTCGCCCTGAGGGTGGGACGGGAAGGCTAGCTCCTGACTGTGTAAGGATCACCACTCGATCCTGAGATCCAGTTTCTCGATTGAACTTTGTGCCGGAATACCCACCAGATAAGCCATCAGAGCTGTTCGAACCGAGTCGGAAAGAAGATTCGGGTGAATTGTCACTTGCAGCTGGGGATGAACCTCCACAAGGTTCCAGTAAGTGGTTCAAGCGAAAGCGTGATATTTTCCAGCAAGAGCCGCAGCGAAGTTTCTGTACACCTGACTCGTTCGGAGAAAGATTCTGCGGTACTTCCAATTGCAGCTTACAATGTCGACACCTAACATGAATACGATCAGGTACATGGAAATTAATTTGCAATCTAATTGTTTGAGATTGCCCCTTCAGCAAAGAATGAGCTGAACCTTTCACCTTCTCTTCGCCAAAACCAACACTATTTAACGATTCTGAAGGCACATTGAGATTTTCCTGCACCGGTTGCTCCCGTTGGTCGCGTGCTTGGAATTGACTGGCACTATAAACTGACTCGGGAGAAAGATGAGGAGAGAAACGAGGAGAACCACTAGATACAACAGGTCCAAATTTACCAGTGACGTCCAAGCGCTCTTCAGAGATTGAATCAGATCTCGTCTCTGCAAGATCTTGCTCCTTTCCGTAATCCGATTTCCCACTGTCACCACCAACTTGGTTCCCTTGTCTTTTATGGGAAAGGGTGGGTGGTTTAAGCTCTTCAGAGTGCAGCTTTGCATCAATCGGGTAGGGGTCAGCGTCGTCCACATTGGACGAATCATCACTAGTATCATAGTCCAAAACATCAGGCAGACCATAAACATCTGGTTGAATTGAAGGGGTATCTGAGACCTGATGTGAGCGATCTTGTGCTTTCGACAAGTGCTCTGGATGTGGCTGAAAACCTCCACCTAAATATTTGGGAAAAGAAGCAGGAGGAGACATCACTAAATTTCGAGAAGGTGACGAATACATTCTGCCCGTTCGCGAGGACTGACCAACCACTAGTTCTCCAGATTTGCGCTCGTCGTCAGAAGGATCCCTTTTGATAACAAGCTTTTCTTTGTGAAATTCGTCGTGACCCAGATCCTCTTGCTGCCTCCACTGGACCAAAGATATGTCTCCACCAGATGGCAGGCCCTGTTCTGATGGAACTGATAATTCATTATTTGTGTCTTTCAACTGACAAATAATATCTGATGACAAGGCCCTTGCAGTCGAATTTCGACCATGTACTTCCAGAACTTCCTCCACTCGACCGCTAGGTGAATGGTCTCTGCTCTTCTGTTTATCCACTGCCACCCCTGCACTTTGAATAACTCTGTTCATATTTGGCGATAAACGACGCACAGACGACACTTCCTTGGAGGATTTATCTATTCCCGTGACTTGATCTTCAAATCCCCGTCTCCTGATGGTATGGAGACCTGGATGGTCAACGAAGATATCATTTTCAAGAGCACTAATGGCCACACTGTCTGAGCTCTGTCGCCGATGCAGACCAGGCTTCTCTTCTGTTGGACCATCTGAGGAAGGACCAGACTCTAGGTTTTTGTCATGAACCAAATCAGTATGTCTTCCCCCCAAATATTCGTCCCCTAGGGACTTATTCCTACCCCTGCTGCTAGGACCTCCTAGAGAACCACGTGGTGAGAAACTGCTTTTAGGTCCCTGCCCAAGCTGTTGTCGCTCCTTCACTTTATAAAGTGGACCTGCATTCTGAATCGCAGAAAGAGCTCTCGTGGGAGAAAAATCACCATCTCCTTCATCATCTGATTTACCCTGCTTCTCTTTCTCCCTGTAATTTGGTGACTCGCTCGCCATATTCGCTGGTGGATGCTTGGGGCAAGCTCCCTCAACGACCAGGTCTGTAGGTGATGTCTCCAGACGAGAATTAGTGTTTACATTGGTGAGTGCATTTCGAGATAGCAAAATTATACGCCCCATTCTTTCGCCTGTTAGATCACCTACGGCTGGTGGATTCACAGGCACTGCTCCTGGTGGAGACCGGTTTTTGTGATGCACGTGACTAAATGGGCTTCTACCAGAATTAACATCTCCATTTACTGCACTAGAAGCCTTAGTTTGAGGCACATTTGCTGGAGCCTCCCTACCACGAACATCATCATCTCTTTCTCTACGAACTGCTAAAGGGTTAGGTGGTGAAAGTCTGCGGTTATCGTGCGCAGGCCTGTGACCGTTGTCATGGTTTACATTCATATCGTTTGGCATACGTGTGGGAGGTCCAGATCCAGGATTACCATGGTGTACCAGGTAACTTGGTAAATTTTTTCGAGCAGCGACCGCAGTAGGTCTGTTCATTCCAGTTCCACTTCTAATATCATTATGGTCGTTTAGATTTGCGGGACTTGACATGTGATCAGGTGGCATTGGTTTAGCGGGCAACGACCTAGCATCAACACTATCAGGATGAGCAGCTGGATTACTCTTATTCTGCCGTTGCGGACGCTCCGATACTCTTCTAGTCCCAGAGCCCTCAGTTGCAGCATGTTTGGCTGCAAAACATTGAGAAAACAATAATAGACCAGGCTTAACATGCGAATGAGGAAAACACACATTTTCAAACCGAATGCCAGGAAAAAGTGGTATTTGGTACTCAGTGAAGGTCACGAGTTAAAGAACAATTCTGTTGAACCCCATGAGAGCACGAACTCGTAATAAACCATGCATGCTACTTATTTCGTATAATTCACACAATAAAAATAGCTAAAAATCGAAGTTACTGAGTCTTTGCTGAAGATGTTAGGACTAAGAACGTTACGCAAAACATTCAAGTGACAAGTTTCCTTTTGATTAAAACAGATGTTATCGTAGGCCAAATCTTAATGAATAAGAAATACCTCTCAGGACAGTGGAGCAGTTGCCACACTTGTATAAAGGAGTTCCTGGAGGAGGCTCTTGCAGAAGTGCAAGACACCTAGGACACCGTACAATCCGAGGTCTGTCCATTGTAGCCATTGCCCAGCTACAAATCTGCGTAAAAAAAGCTCGAAAAGAGCACTTGAGCTTCAATAAAATTCCTCGTTGTGCAGATTTCAGTATATACAGAGAATAGAATCAATTTCAAGAAATCATTGTATCCAAGAAGAAGTAGAACTTCGTCATTTGCTAGGGTACCTGTTTGCCCTTCACCCGTAGCTCAACTCCACCGCATTCTTTCAAACTTCAATCCCAGCGTACATCAGCACAGAGCGATAGGTACACATTTCAATCCACCACGTTCCTGACAAACTTGACCGCCTGTATAATACTCCAATAATTCCCTGATTATTCCCATCGCGTTAACTGCCTCTCTGCTGAACATCACAAGCCATTGCCTTCTGAGGAGGTTTGCAACTTGCTCTGCCTCGCAACAACTCGAATCTATGTGTAAAAATCAATTTAAAAGCACTGATATGGTGACACTAGTGCACTGGAGAGAACCATAAAACAGCAAATTGATCGCTGTAGGAAAAACAGTAATGAAGTGTGTAGCATATAAACACTACGGTCTTATTTGTTAGATTTGGATTATACGATCCAAGGATAAAAAACTGCAACATTCCAGGGAATACACAAGCACTAATTTAATTGTCGTAGGAGAGTATCTAAGGATGTCGGAACCAGAATATGTCCTCTGACTATTAAATCCACAAATCCGACAAAGTAATCCCCTAAACTCTGACTACTTACTTTCCTCTATGCTGAGGATGGAACGAATGTATCAACAAACGATCATAAATTGCACGTAATCCTTGTTCAAGCTACCCACAAAACGAGTCGACAACTTTCTTACTCTGAACATCAATGCATGAGCCGCGCCACGTAAAAAGGAACCAGATAATGACGAACATAAGTTCTATAACTGTGTAGACTTTGTCGTGTTCTTTTGAATTCAGTATCTAGATTGTGCTACGCTTCTTGTGCAAGCATTGCAAATCTTAAGCCTTCTTCATGACCATTCTTCGGCAAGCTTAGAACAGGATATCTTCAAACGTCCATACATGCATTCACTGCATCAGTTGACTGTTACAGATCGCATTTCATGATCCCAATCCAAACTGCGAAGTCGACTTCAATGCCTCACATCCCGAAACCACAACGTACCAGTAAAATTATATCAGGGACATCTAACAGGATTCGGCAACTACAACCTGCCACAGAACTCAAGTGACCTGAAGCATTTACTTAGTAAAACCACATGCCAGATAAAAGCTAAAAATGTGGTAAAGAATCTTTTCCAATCACCAGTCTGTTGACCCGGTTCCTGGCTTGAACTTTCCCCTGGGAAAACGGAAGTTGGAAGAGGCTGATAGGGAGGGTGAATAACAGCGAGGATAAATGAACCTTACCACTTCATCGCGTTCTCGTTTCAAAAGGTCAGGGTTGAAGTAGGGGACCTCTAGTAAAGACAAAGTAAGCTACATTTCCAGAGCCCAAAACATAACGAAGGTTTGATTCAGGAAGCGGATTCACGGCCGGACATGTCGTGGGAGGTATCAACTACAATCACAAAAGTCTACGAAAGGTTCAATAGTGAGCAGTGCTAATGATGGCTCCGTCGGGAAGCTTATGTTGTTTGGTTGACCACACGTTCTGAACGTGAAACCAGAATAGAATAACTCAAGATGTACACAAAATCTTACATACTTCGAAGCCTAATGTTATAGTACGAATCCATTACTCACACATAAACTTGGCTACAACCGACACCGAGAACTAATTTTATCGAACCAGACATATAGACGTCGTGCAGGCCTAACGCTATTTTATTTCTCTTCGATTATAACCCACTTGTAGAATTTCAGTGAACAGAAAAATCACCTGAATATTTGTGACGGCAGAGCTAATCGCTGTGCTGTAGAATCCGCCTCACACAGTCCTGATCCAAAAAGTAGCCTCCCAGTCGCAACCACATTGAATAGAAGCAGGATGAAAGAAGAATAAAATCTAAAATCCCTTCAATCTGCTGTGCCACAATCTCCCGGCACAAGAAAATAAGAATGTCGGTAAACTAGTCCGGCAACCAGAAAGACTATGTTAATGCAGCCGTTTTCACGCACAATATCCCAACGCTCCAGTAAATGCCGACCATCACCGAATTCCCAACCAATGCGATACGCCCCTCACTCACACCAACGCACTCAACTCAACTCAACTCAACATCGCATCAACCCAAACCTACCTCCCGCGAAACCATCAATGCCACAGACCACTACTTCCAATCCATCACCCGCCCTCGCATACTCTTACCATGGCGTACTCCACCTAACTAAACACTAAACCTTGCGACATGATCTAAATCGACCCCAGATCTCCACACCGCAGCTCCCTAAAAAAAACCAGACCACCGCGCTATCCAACACACCTAATTCGAAACCCGTGCTACACATGAAAAATCTGCCGCATCTCCTTTGCCCTACACATCCCGACGCTCCTCCTCGGCTTGCCTCACCACAGCTCCACCTTCTTCCTACCGTCCATCTCTCTGTCTCTCTCCCTCCTTTCCTCCCTCCCTCTCCGGCGAGGCCACAGACATTAGAGTCCCATTTCCACGAGCGAGAAATTTACACCCTGAAAAGGGCGCGAGGGAAGCGGGCTTTAGCGATCCAGCGGTGACCACTCCCGACACGAAAACACGGTTTGGGAGCAAGAGCGTCGCAGAAAACCGAGGCCATGCTTGCGACCTCTTCCTCCTTCCCCTCCTCCTTCCTCCTCGTCTCCCCGTGCTGGACTGGACACCCGGTGATGGCCGACGACAGGCCGACTCCCCCTCGCCCGTGCTGGAAAAGGTATCCCAGCTGCCCCGCCAGATCACACCTCCCCCCCCGCGCCCAGGCTCGGCTCCACCCGGTCTCTGGGTTCGGTGCCCACTCCATCTGGGTCCTCAACGTCCTCCCTTCCACCTCGCTCCAGCTCTTCTTTGGGCGACTAGATGTTTCTAGATTTATGCTATTTTTTTTTTTTTTTTTTGGTTTGTTTCTTTTAATGAGTTTAACTGCTTGTGAAAATGTCATTCAAAAAGTCGTTTTTTATTATTATATTAGAAAGGAAGCCGTTTGTAAATGTGAAAAACTGATTTAAAACTTTATTGTACGAAATTGCAACGTCGTTTTGTAGTACAAGATATATTGAAATCTCCACTTCTTTTTTGTCGAAAGAATATACATATTTGTGGTTTCTATACAAGTTTGGATACGTTGTTAGTTAAGAAAAGAAACACGGCCAGTTGATGATTATTTAAAGTGCAGTTGATTATGTTTGTATTTTCCACCGGTTTCTTTTTGTATGTGTGTTAGAAGTGTGTATACTCTTTTTGTGTTATATCCAATAGATGATCATACTCTAATTAGTATGTGCATCACACCTATCATGTAAAAAAGAGAAAATCCACTCAACCACCAAAAAGGAGGGAAAACTGAAAGTAAAAATTAAAAAGGAAAGAGGAGTTGATTAATACAATCCCGGTTGAATGGGGGAAAGTTATGCAACACAACATCGTCATTCTTAGCCGGCTTCCGTAACGGTACAATACAGTGCGATTACACCTACCATTAACTTTTCCGTGTTATGTACAAGCTATGAACACAAAATATACTGCGAATTAACAGAAGAAGGCTTCCCCCTCAACCTTCAAGGTCCATGCCATCCACAAAGTCCGAGTCCCACTCAGCAGATCCATCATCGCTTGAAGCCATATCCATGGATAACTTGCTGCAATCAATAGGGTA
Source organism: Physcomitrellopsis africana (assembly GCA_036785485.1). Taxonomy (NCBI): domain Eukaryota; kingdom Viridiplantae; phylum Streptophyta; class Bryopsida; order Funariales; family Funariaceae; genus Physcomitrellopsis; species Physcomitrellopsis africana. The sequence continues at coordinate 85,179 of JAWRVF010000786.1, forward strand.
ACCAAACACATGTCATCTCAAGAACTTAATCATAAAATTCTAAAAAAGGACTTGAACTGCTTTCTGCCCAATCGACTCTGCTACAGAAGCAATTGTGAAACCCCATTATCCCCACATTTCTACGACAACGTTGTAGCAAAACAAGTACTACAAAAAATGTTAAGCATATAATAATAGCATACAACTGATAAAATAATAACAGCATATAACTGAAAAGTGTCTATCCAGATCAAGCAATACACAACGAATGAAAATTACCTTGCACATCGTGAACTGAAATAGAGTATGCGCTTCTGCTTCTTGTTGTAAAAGAAGTAGTTAAAAGACCATCTAGAAGAACACGTAACCATTCAGCATTAAAGCGCAATTATATTAAAATCCGCTTGACCTAATCCTATACACCATACTTTAGTCGACTGTTTTCCACTCAACAAAAACAAGTCAGCTACAAAGCAGACGACCTGCTAACCTGCATTACATGAATTTCAGTCTGAGCCTAATCCCGTGGATTGAAGCGCATGGTTATCAAGGTGCATGAAATCATCAGTAATCACTAACAATATTCAGCTGATCAAAACAGGCAAGGTCCAATGTAAAGCTCAACGTAGACTCAAGGACAGGGTCCTAGGGGATTTAAAAATACATTTAAAAGTCATGTTTAAGTCTAGCACTCACATGCTGCCAGTATCAGCAAAAGGATCCCCTTCAGCATCAGGAGAAAAACTGTATACTTCACAATCCTCCAAAGTCATCACCTGCTAGATGGGGAACATATTAAACTAAGGAAGATGCCGCTACACATCTGAATTTGTTGAGATCAGACAGTAACAGGAGCTTTATTCACCCTCCGATGATCGGCTTCATCATTGCAAAATTTAACCCACGAATAAAAAATTACTGCCAACTAAAATGGTTTTTAACTTTGACACCTGGACATACCACAACTGTATCTTCGCTAAACAACTATTGTTTCATCATAATCTCTGAAACATCCAATACCATTCACTCTGGAAGCGGAAATCCCAAACTGCATAAGGTATTTAGTGTCTCCAAGCATGTACATAGCGCCTCAATAAGACGAAAGGCATCTGTGAAATCAAAATGCTGTACATGACACGCATGCTAGATCCTGAAGTAGATTTTTTAACACTACATGCAATAAGTGATAAAAGCAAGCATAAACTGAGCTAAATAGTAGCTCCCTGTAGGACGAAGATGAGTGAAGCTCGAGCAACTATGAATGCGGAATTGAACCCCGAGTGATAAATATTATAATAGAATGGCTTCGACCTAGTGATAGTTACCAATCTAACTAACAGTATTCCACTCACCTCATCAATGGCATTCCATATGCTGTCCATCAATGTTGTTTCTTCGCCAACTTCTGTGAACCAAATCTGTTATTGAAATTGTGTTAAAATGTACCCACCCGTCGGAAAGCTTCGAACTCCAGTATATTGCCTATCCACTAATCAGTAATAGGAGGCATCGAATGGAAAATTAAATCATGTTAGATTCACTTAACTTAAATAACTTCGAAATTTTTATTTTTTTTATTTTTTTTATTTTTTTAAGGGAATCCATCAGATCAACTCGTATGATTCTTTGACAGTAATCATAACGCAGCAAAATTTTACTCGCTCATGATTAAAGACCACTATCATTGGACTTGTCAATTTATTTAATGCGCTATGGAAATAACACCATGTAGTCCACCAGGAAACCATTACGGAATATAAATTCCCCACAAGACGATAGACGATTGATGTTCTACCTTGGATGCCTCAACCAAAGATACGTCAATTTTTTGCTTTGCAGCAAAAACTCCATGTTCTTTAGTGAAGTGCTGGGGTCGCAACATACTGATCAGTGTATCGACATAAGCATGTCAAAGTATTAGTCGGATTAGCTTTCAACTTCTCCCCGATGTGAAGCTATTTATCATTGTACCTGCTCAACAAGCTACGTATAGGAAGTAATAGGAAATGGAGAGACTTGAACTCTCAGCTCCTTCGGGAGCAACGGCTTTATACCGCTTGTCAACCATTGACAACACTTCCTAATTCCTTTCAACAAAATGGGTTGCCCGCCAAGTAGGCACTGGCAGTACCCAAAGAAACCTAACTAAACCTAAAACAAAAAAAGTCGCAAAGCATGAATGACCAAAGCCCCCTCTGATGACCGTCCAGAGATGCATCATAAAATGATCACAGAGGAATAAAATTTGGATGATGTCAATACCTGAAATCGTAGTCAGGATACATATGATTCAAGGTCAAAATCAGGTAAATTAGTGTCCTGCGACTGAAAACAGGTGAACCAAGCGGTAAAGATTTCCATGATCACAAAAAAAATCATTAGAGAAGACAAAATCTCGCTAAGCCATATAGACAGAGATGCCCCTGCATCCAAAAACATGTAATCTCACATAAAAAGAATCCCACCCACAGAAAAAGAGGACAACGCTGCCATCAAGCTAAATAAAAAGGGAATTTATTAGCACTCTGTCTCAATTGTCTATTTAAATACCTCTTCCACAGCGGATTAATAGCATCAACAACAGCTAGATAACAATTTTTGTCAAACAATAACTCAAATCGATGGAATTGTGCACGCTGCATGGTAGTAGGCACACAAACTTGCTAACATATCCATCAAGACGAAAAAGACCCCAGACAACGCGCACATGCCAAAATGATCAGACTTAAGTTATATAACAACACGAGTACTTGAGTTTCGAAAGTCAATCAAACTTTGAGGTCGATTGTAACTAACGATAAAAATTACCTTGCAGTACTAGATAGGGACCCAACAGGCGAGGTCGAGAGGTCCAAGGGTAAATATGCCAATGAATCCACCACCTGTAATACAGCCCGCTCATGATTAAGACGAAAGAGGCATAATCATTCCAACAGGTCCTGGAATAGAATGTCTGTGGAATTTCGGATCATTCCGTACTGGAACGAACAATACGCACTCCATAGAACTTTATCCAGTTAAATGTGGACAAACGAGACCAACTAAAATATCGAGCAATTGCTGAACAAATCATAGTAATTATGCAATAATGAAGAAAAATAAAACATCGAACACCAACCTCTTGCTCCAAACTTCGTGACAGCTTCTTATCAACTCCTGCAAGCTTGCCTGCACAACCAAAAGAACCAGCTACTTAAGTGAAAACGCCTACTACTATGAAGGATGTTGAATGCAGGCTACAAGTTCACTTTTCACTTCAGCGAATTTCGAGCTGAAACATCCAGCACAGTGCAACTATTCGACCTAATTTATTTACTAACCACAATTTTAACGATTACACCGTCGCGAAAACTATGTTTGTATATATGCACGTACACACACACACACACACACACACTAATATATATATATATATATATATATATATGTAGTTCATCCTCAATACTCACGGAAACATTAGGTTCAAAAGCGAAAACTTACATGAGTATGCCTCCAAGACACCTTGAATCATGCATCCTCCCACATCAACATGCGAGAGAAAAGCGTTTATTCTGCCAACGTAGGGTTTACATTGCGCACATGACACGACGCAGGTACACTTAGAGAGGTTATGGCACAAGGCGTCGGGTACGGCAAGGCGAAAAAAACAAACCTGAGATACGATCAAAACCTGTTGGAAGGAAAAGAAAAAAAAAAGAAACTAAAGAATTACGAGGAACGGGAGTAAGAGATGGACGACAATACCGAGCAAGCGGGGTATACTCGAGGAACTTCATGGTGCAGCGTAGGGTTGCAACGTAGCCTTCATAAGCAACAGAAAGGAAAGGAGCAGCGGATGCGCCAGATCAACAGAAAAACAAACAGCAGCGCAATCCGTCGGAGCGGATGCCTCTACGTGCGTGTGTGCGTTGGACTCGGCCAAAACGCGACGAGGTCGAGATGATTTCCGAAACGATGACGAGAGGAATGCCCAACCCTTTGCTTCATTGTCCCCGATCCTCCATCCTTTCTTCAGCCTCGGCACCATGGCAGAGGTTTGGTGGAGAAGATAAGAGCGGCACTGGCACATCCACGTGGGATACCCGGTAACCAATCCACGCCCAGTATCTGTCGGTTGCTATTTCCAGTCCTCACTCGAGAGCCTTGAGCTTGTACAACCAGTGGGTGCCATCGAATCTCATCGCCTACTTTGTACTTTTAGTCACTATCGTTGCATGTGGCATTGCAACAACTTTTCTTTGACTTTTCTTCGCATGCACATACTTATTTAGAAATTGTTTTTTACATATATGCTGGTGGATAGATCAATTCAATTAATTCCTTTATCTGTTTCCCATGTGAAGATATTTTGAATCCATATTTTGAAGATACTTTTAAAGAGACTTCTTATTGCAATAGGATGCTTACTTGTTGGATTTAAATTGAAGTTTACATTTTTACATAAAATATTCAGCTTCAAACTTGTTTTTATAAATATGCAAAAACTATAGACAAGATGTATATTTTTTTTTAATAATAAAATTATATAAATTATGATAAACCATATGATTGATAAATGTTTGGATTTGTACATTCTTATTTGAGTTTTTAATTTGAAATTTAAAATCAACAAGTTATTTCATTCATTAACTTATAAAACTCTCTATTTTTGTAATTTATATATATATATATATATATATATATAATCATTAATTCATGATATGATTAAATCATTAAATCATTAATTTAATTATACAAAACATGGTTTTTTTTTTTTTTTTTTTTTTAACTCTGTAACATATCTATATCCTAGTATATAGGAATTTATTTATAATTTTATTAAGTTTAAATGTCAATTGTAATATTAATCTATAATATTATATTTAAAAAGATTATTTTAAAAATAGAAAAATATTTATCCACCTTCTAACTTAAACAAAAATAAAATTTAGATTAATGTTCAAAAATAATATTTTTGTTGATGCTAACAACAATGTTTGTAATTATTTTATATACACATCGTTATCAACATGTTAAAGAAGCATAAAATCTTAAAATTTCAATCTAATGCATTTGATACTAAAACATTCACATAAGTTGATCATTTTATTTTATTACTAAATTCATATGACCAAAAATATATATATATTAATAATACTATAATAATATTATCTTTTAAAGTGATTAGATTCTATAGAATTCAAAAATAATATTTAATTTCTTAAGACATGATATTTTTTAAAAATAGAATAAACATAATCACTTATCTCAAAATTACAAAAAAAATAAATAAATAATACATATAAGAGCATAACACCAAAGCCACACATTAAAATAAAAAATATAAATATATTAAGATTTCTAAGTTTTATTTATTTATTTCTTTTGTTAGAATATTTAGTATTATTATAATCATTTTAAATACTTATAATAAAATTTTAAAAAACATACAAAATATAAAAATTATACTAATGTATATAAGTAGTTTAAAATGTGTATTAGTTCTATATATCTACCAATTCTATATACATCATGTATATACAAAGACAAATTCCAATTAATATCCTAATTGTATTAGTTATAATTCAACACTTTAGTGATCTCTATTTTGTCCAAATTATCTACTAATTTAATAAAACTTAAAATAGAATATTCTATTTACAGCTAAAATTTTAACATAGATAAAATTAATTTTTATAATTTAACTTTATTTAGTGAAATTATCAACAAGGTATTTCTATTGAATTATCATAATAATCTTGTGTCTATTTTTGATATACTAATAGCAAGGTAAAAAAATTTAGTAGCATCTATTGTTGTTTATTACAAATCAAATCTTTTTTATATAAATACAACCATGTAACCATTTTTTAAATATTTAAAAATCAATAGTGGTGAGATCTAAAGACTTTTTACATCATCTATTAATTTCTAAAACACTCTATATTAACTTAAAGAAGTAATAAGAGAAAAGACTACCTCTTTTATGATATTATTGAGAGCTTTTGATAACTTCTTTAAACTATTAATCTTCAAACATTAGTAAATTAAAAATCACAAAATTTTATTATTATTTAAGATATTCAAGTAATTCTTTTGTAGATATTTTAAGCTCTATAAATCTTTTAAAATTTATATTTTATTTATTTTTAAACTTCAAGTAACACAAACTACTAGTCTATTGTTTTGCACTAAGTCAACACAAAATTAAGTGTTATTATAACAATTAAAGAATGATTCTCTAAAGTTTAAAGTAAACTTGATTTTAAATATTTTAATATTATCATCTATTATTTTAAAACATCTCTTTGATCTATTTGATGGTTTATCTTATTATTTATCAATAATAGATACTTAATGAAATCTTGATCTATTTGGCTAAATTAAAGAATTAAGTGAATTTGCATAAAAACTAAGTTTTTAATTTGAAGTAGTTTTACTTAATAAGATCATTTGAAAGTTTTTTTTTTTTTTTTTTTGGGTTAAATCTACTAGCTTAAAATTTCAATGACACAAATAAGTTTCTTTAAATATCAAGTTGAAATTATATTTACATGTTTAACTTAACCATCCTTTTGAGAATAAAATATTGCATTGTGAAGTAATTTGGTTACATTTTTTACAAATATGTTCTTAAAAGGCACTTATGAACTTGAAGTTTGTATTCAATACAACAACATTTAGTAATTGATAATATAATCATTGTTCATGCACAAATTTTTTTTTGATTTAATAAGATAATATATTTTTTTAATTGAACACCATGTGTAATAATTTGTTAAAGCAATCTACCATTATTAAAGTTATGTTGCAACTATGAAATTCATAACAGGTTGTAAAAAGATCAATAGAAATGGATTGTCATAATATGTACAAAATTGACAATAATTGCTTATGTTTTTTAACTTATTTTTAATTTATTTTTTTACTGAAATCAATTTACATTTGGCACTTTAAATAGTCCAACCTGCAAAAACAATTGTGTGTACTTTTGTACTAGATCAATTATACATGTTTGATGCAAATGTGCAGATGACTTTTTTCACTGTAATGACCAGCAGTAGAACTCTCTACATGATAAGTCTTCAATTTTTTAGTGGATTGTTTGTAGAAGAGGATGCAATAGCTGTTCTACTGGAGCAACATCAGTTAGAATTATCCCAACTTTCTATATTCAAGTATTATCAAGGAAAGGGTGCAAGTTAGTCCGCCATAATCACTATGAGTGACGTTTGAGCTCAAATTTGCAATTTATCGTTTCAACTGATATGGCCCTTGTCCTTGCGAATACTTGGCCTGAGTTATAGGATGGCCATGAGAAGAGCAAGTAGTGCAAAGTAAAGAAGATACAAGACTGCTAGGAGAAGATGACAAGGCAATAAGAGCAAGGGCACAAACGTATACATTACTTATTGCATAGATTAAGGAGGGCATTGGGCACTGTTCACTCCAAAGAGGGAGAGGCTACATGACTGGTGCAGGAAGCCAGCAACTTATTTCTGCATCCGCTGCTGGAGGAAAATCTCTCAGAATTTTCTGTGGTGGGAATTGACGCGAAAGAGCAGTAAAATGAATCTGTGACAGATTCAACACCTTTGCTGAAAGGCTAGGAAGGATGCGATAATCACCCTGACCTACGTTCCTAAGTGGCCAACGACCTCTCTTCATTCTAATTTTGCAAATACCGACCACAACTTTGTTTACGGGGAGTCACCAGATGAACACATGCACAGTTAGCGGGGCAGACTTCTCATCTAGCGAGGTTCGTGGGCGACAACAGGTATCAGTTTTATGGGGCCCACGGAACCAACGCAACACCATGACAGTTGCCCCAATCGTCCACGTAACCCGGACATGTTCATCGGAAAAAGACGAATATGAAAGGACGAAACACAGCGTGAAACAAATCGTGAAAACCAAACTCAATAGTTAACCAATTCAATAAAGACTATACCAACCATTCATTTCAGAATGCATGTGTTCTGTGTGCAAGCTGAAGGACTCAACAGACAACCAACTATTGGCGTGTGCTGCCTTTGTGCTACGACACTCCCATATCACATCATCCACAAATAAAGAACTAGATGTTGGAAACCAATGCGTGGCAAGAACCCTTCTTGAAACCTCGGAATATAACAAAATACACAACCTCAACTGCACAGTTGAGAAAAGAATAGCAGAGAACTGAGAGAGTAACACCGCTGCACAACAACATACCAAAACCTCTGTCAAACTATGTGCGTAAACCCCTATGAAATGGTTGTTGACCCATATCCAAACTCAGCATCTAAAAAGTCAAGCAAACGTTGGGTGCGCTGTGCAACTTCACAGTGAAAGGGAAGGGGTGATCTACGCTGAACGCAGGTAACGCCAACGTTAAGCCAAGACAAAGCATGCAGATCTGAAGCCACAGTTTGTAGGATTCGGTGCGCTTCCAGTGCTTGTTCCTTCGATTCCACCACTCCTGGCTTAACACCTTTGGATGACGTGGCAACGCCAGAAGAGTCTTGGACCGTAGTGGAGGTACCGTAATGGGCAACTAATCCCATGCTCATAGTAGCAGGCCAGTCCTCCTTACTTCTTTGAGCGAAGTCGTTAATAATGGAGCTTGTACCTGCTGAAACAACATAGGCGGTGGTGACTGGACAAGCAAGCCCAGTGCTTTGGAGCAGCTGTGCCAAAGGGGATTGCTCAATATGTGGGCATTTCAAGAGAAGGTCCAGCGAGGAAGTAGACAGGGGTCGATTCACGTGAGAAGGAACAATCAAATATGACGCCCCCGTCCACGCTAGCGTTTTCACCGTATTTACACCCACGCTCACCACTGCACTTAAGACGGAGCCGGAGCCGGAGCCTGCTGGCCATGAAGGTCCTGACGAAGAAGTTCCCTCAGCAGGTCCTGCAGAAGTATATTTACGAACATAAAAGATTAACTACACATCCCATAATGTGTACCAAAATATTTTTAAGGACTTACCTAAATCTTACAAGTAGTCGAAATAATAATTGTTACAATGTTTTGGAAAAGGTGAAAGCTGTAAATAAATGAAAACAAACTAGGAGAAGTCCACTGTATTAGGTGTCATACCCTCAGTAGTAGAAAGAATCTGTAGACTCTGATCCACACGCACAGAAACCAAGCTTATACTGTGAACCCATTTGAATAATTCCATGGTAGACTCAGTTGGTCCCATTTGATTCGAAGCTTGATTCTGCCGTCTGTTTAGCCCGGAGCTCATATCTGCTCCAGATTTACTGTAATGAGAAGTCTTCCCGCGTCCCCCGAATGAAGAGGACGAGGGGCTAGGTGAGGTTGGTCCACTGCCAGCAAGGCCAAGACCTCTGTCAGTCATCAACCCCATGTCCGATAAACTTCTCGCTCCTCCCACACAACTGGAAGTATGACAGTCCGGGTGTCCTATCTGGACCGGCCACTTCCGTACTTCATCAGCTCCTGCTGCCATTATGACCCGATGCCATTCTGTTTTTGGGTTACAAGACACGACAATTGAATCAGACAAATCGAACAGAAATATATGTGCATCCAATGCACATTCCCCCAAAATCAAATCGTTATAAAAAGTATGAGTTCTCAAGTCAAAATCAGAGGGTGTTCAAGCGCCCAACTAAATACCTTGACTTTCTCTGGCATAAAATCCACCAAGGCGGGTGATATTCAACCCTCGAGACCTGCAGCTGCCTGCTTCAACTGCAAAATTCAACAGCTGTAGGCCTTGCTGTAGAATCTGATGAAATAACATCTGCAGACAATTCTCTCTTGTAGTATCAATTCCAGTCAAAGGTAGCAATTGGGTGTCCAAAAGTTCTCCTCTAGCATCAGTCCACACAGACACCAACCAATTCCAATCCCCTGACCAAGTATAGCAGCAATAAAGGTCAGCAGCCTGTTCAGCAACGCCACTTGCATCCGCATCCATTCTTTCCGTTATTGCAGTAGAGTCTACGTCAGATCCGCTACTCGCATTACCAGTAGCCCTGGGGTTGCAACCAGCCACCGCATCACGTATGGCATCAGAACACAAGGCTACGGCTGAAGCTTGAGCACCACTTTTAGCGAGGATGTACGCAGGCTCATACAGATACCTTACATTTTCATCAGTTACTTCATTAGTTGCGTTACCTGCTGGCACAAGAAACACCATTAATGACTATGAAAGAAACTTCATTTTTCATTCCCATCATCTGTGTAGCGGAAATGAAAAATTCAATGTGAACAAGATCAAGACAGACAAGCCATGAGGGACTGCGTTTTATATCTGGTGTTGCAATCTGCACTATCTGCACAAGAATACTAAAACATTTACACAAGACTATTCAAAGTGAGCAAATACCTAGATCCGTTTGTGTAGATGACTTCCAAGTACCATCCCATGTGTTGTGGTTCTTACTGGAATTCGATGTAGCAATTGTAGATTGGCCGCTGCTTCGTTGACCGCTACAGTCCTTCCAAACACCAGGCATGGGAGTATTTGATTGCAATCCCGAAGGATTCACAGTGTTCCCAAACTGACCACGTGAATCAGAAGCTCCAGAATTCTGCAGACACTCTGCCTTTTGAGAGTGACGTGGTATGCGACGCACTTTATTATATACACCCATTGCAACCTCTTTTAAGACATCTACACATGAGGCTTGGGGTCCACTACTCTTGAATATTGTTTCAGCGGTAATCAACTGTAAAGCAAACCGAGGGTTTGAAAATCCTAAAAGGCTGGAGGGCATGGTGTCCTCTCCTGATGTCGATGGTGCATGACGTTGAGAATCAGCACCTGTTATAGCAGAGCCTAAGCTTGCACAAGCATCAACCATGGTTTGAAGTATCCCAGCAGGGTCCGAAACAGGACACACAACGTAAACAACCTGAAAAAGAATTACGACCAAAGTTGTGTGATAGGTTCATACACGGTGAAAAAGAGTTGAATAAAATTGTTGCACACTTCCAGATCTAGTTCATCACAATTTAAACTGTTCAACTCATGATTGCATGCAGAAATGAGCTCCACTCAATAGACTGTAGAAACAAGCAAATATATGTTAGATAAGCGTGACAAAATACGTACCGTGGAAGGGCCTAATTCTAGTTCCCTCTGATTAGCTGAGGATCCAGATGACAGGGGCAATGCCTTACAAACTTTCCTGAGGGCCTTCCTATATTCAGCCATATTCCAATTCGCAGCCATATCACCCATAAAAGCCTTAGCCAAGCTATAGTTAGATGCGTTGTAGAACTCCCCACGTGCAGCTGAGTGAGATACACCAGGCACATCCACAAGAGTAAAGCCAGACAGCGACTGTTTGCTAAAACTTCCGACTGAACCAGTTTGCCCAGCGACTGTTCCAGACGGCAGGTGAGAGCCAAGCCGACAAATTTCATACACTGCATCCAAAACCAACACCAATACATTGTGATTTATTCATAGATAGAGTTGGACCGAACCAGGGCTTGCAATTCAATAGCTTCAATTCAAAATACTCAAAGAGGTTTTACCAAGAGATCGATTCAAACTGAAGTCATCTTCATTACATACAATTAGACATACAATAAAATGTACATATTCCAAACATTTTATACAGAGAAAGATTACGTTTAAAGATCACACTAGAGCAAAACTCCGCACTCAAGTTCGCATGGGTATCCTCCCTAAACTATTAACCGCTTAAGATCATTACAAATACACAAGGACATACCAGAGCTGAGTTGCTGGAAAAAATCCGCAGCAGCAGTAACAAGCGGTTCTGAAGCTAAACATATCACATGATAGTTCACCTGGACAACCAAGAATATAAACCGTGATCAAATCAAAGAACTTGATCCAAACAAAATAAGGCGACCAAATGCTCTATAACCACATAAACAAATAAAAAAATAAAAAAATAAAACCTAAATTTGTTCACATCTACACACAACAAGTCTACGCTTTTGCCTACAAACCTCGAATGTGTGATTTCAGAAGTTCGATCATTAAAATTAATTACCTGTTTAGAAAGTGCATATGGTTCAAGCGGAGCCTTCTCCCAGAGATGAAGAGCACTAGAAGATGTCTTTAACCAATCCTCCTGGTAACTGCCACGAAACCATCCAAAAGCTCAGCAAAGGATAAAGTAATGAGCAAACTATCATGCGCAATATGTGCTCTTAAAGACCGAGCAGATTATTTTGTATATATATATATATATATATACCAAAACACGAGTTGATCGATTACGACATACAACCAAAACTATTGGATGCAGGTGCACAATAAAGAGTTTTACCACAATCTTGCAAATTCAATCATAGCAGCAACCGATAAACTTACCCAACAACCAAGGATGGTGTGGGAAGAGCAAGAATAGAGGTTTCATTGTAGCCGAAGGCATCAGCGTGACTAACAGCAGAATCATCGCTCAACCCTCTCCTCTGAGAAGGGTCAGTCTGATCCGAAAGAGACGAAGAATCAATAGCACGACTACTACTGCTGTTCCGCCTTATATCGTCAGTGTCAGCCCCTTTCAAACCCCCACCAGACTGGGACGGAGTCATAGATTCTCCCACAACAGTGACAATGCTATTCACTTCTGTATTCGTACTCTCTGCACAAAGTCCACCATCTGAGGATTGCACAAAGCCTTTACACCAATCAACAAGAGCCAAGGGTCCATCGGCAGCACCATCTCCAAAAGCGTTGGCCATTGCCACCCTCATATCAGACTGGAGAAGGCTGGATGCTGTTGCTGCTGAAATCTGATCAGATAGTGGATCAAGTATCTCCATTCCTGACTGGTCAAGACACCTCGTGAAAGACAGCATGCCCCCTCCTCCTTCTTGACTGCAATCTGCACTGCTCTTGCGTTGCTGCCTCTGCACCTCTTGTGCAGCTAACCAGCCAAATGGTCCATCCCCATATCGCCCATCCAGTGAAACATCCACTGCAATAGACGCTTGCTGCGCCAGCACCGGAACAGCTTCTAGAAGCTCCCGCCATTGTCTCCAACTTTCGCCAGAACCCGTAACATCGTCCATGTCCAGGTCTACAGGAGAGGTCGAGTTCGACACACGCGAGGGTAAATCTACAGCATTTGCATATCTGGAGGTGTTGGTTGATCGCAATGGTTTTGAAACACCCACGGGACGCCACACACCAACCTGAGCAATTCGGCTTCCACCATCATGGATGTCACCATCCGCAAAACCAGCGATTCTCTCTGGTACTTTCTTTTGCCGCTCTTGCTGAGTCTTAGGAAGGTCACTCGCAGACTGAGCTAGAGGGTCGAATTGTACCTATTGACAGTTCACAGATAAGAACATGATGGTGGTCACCTCAAAAGAAGACAATTTTATCGTTAATTCTGTAATAATAAATTCAAATTTTCATTCGAAGAATATGACAATCAAGCCAGCAACATCACGAAAGCTTCAATGCATTAATTCTATGAACTTGAGCTAAATGGTATGAAGTTGAAGAGATACCAATATCAGTTTCCAACAATGATTGAAAAGTAGTCAACACACCATGAAGAGAGACAGGCCAGATAGTCACGGTGGTAGGAACTGCACCTGAGTGATGTCAGACCCACCATCCTTTGACGGCAACGGAAAAGATCTAGCTGCCTCAATTCCTGGGCTTGCTGCAACTGAATTGCCAGAAACAGATGGGGAAGAATCCTGTGTGAGGCATTTCATCACCTGCAGTAGAGCACACTCCAACTCGGTTGCTAATACAGCAACAGGGGATCGAATGGATGATTTTGTACTCTCTTTAAGTTTCACAGTGGATGGATATTGAGCAGAAAAAGGATCCCCTGGAATCTGAGGTCCTTTACCACCACCACTGGTATCCGCTGACTGCTTATTAGATACCAGAGTCGTACCTGCAGCTCTATCAGGACCTCCGTCAACAGAGGTAAGCAACTTGCCATTCAGATGCTTGGATCCATGTGCGCCTGAGACAACAATATAATCAGCCGTTACCTTCTTCTTCCTTTTGGATTCACCAGATTCGTGCGGAAACTTCGTGCTTCCTCGTTCATCCTTCCCTACATCAGATCTTTCAGACTTTGCGTATGAAATTGGTGCTGCTGAGTACTGATAGAGTTCCTTCTGAACGGACTCGGGAGCATTTCTTTTCGACGCTGGTACATATGGGTCCCTGCAACGAAAATTATCTTGTATATAATTCAACATGAGAAATTCAAGTACAATAAACCCACTCCAAACATTACAATATAAATCACTCCATACACTCTAGCAACCCACGATCACGACACAAACGTTTTCAAAGTAATCACAACCATGAACCATTACACACAAGCAAAAGTGGGAGATAAAATACAGCTATAACGTCTCCATTGTTCAAAAAAATTAAATAAGCCGTTATTAGCACGAACAGGCAACAATAATAACCAAACTGACCTTAAAGTAGACACGCCTACATCTGGCACGCTGGCCATGTCAACAGGCTCAAATCCGGAAGCAAAACAGAGCATAGCTTCAGACTTCAATCGTAAATTGAGCTCAGGAGAATGCCGTGAAGGAGATGAAGGCCCTTCAATAGGAGCTTGAGAAACTTCCATTGATGAAGTAGGTTTCATGTCACTTAGAAGGTCCCCTGTATTCTGATCCATTCCTAACATAGGAAAATCAAGAATCGGAAGCACCAGTGGATCTGATACATCCAAAGGTGCAGTGCCAGGAGTTTGATTGACCTCTCCATAATCAGGGAGAGAGAACATCAGTGCTTGAGATTCAGCTGTGTCAGGGGGCTGCAAAACCAATAGTTTGTTTTAGAATTATCTAAACAAAATTGTTAAACCAAGAGCACTTAGATTACAATGATTCAGCGTACAGTATAGACCCCTTTACAGAGGGATTCTGGTGAAAAAAGCACTCAACGTCAACGATTCATTCAAACCAATCATAAATACCTACAGTGAATTTGTGGAGAGTACTCACCTCGCCAAACCCAAGTCCATCATCTTCAAAAAAATCTCCAAAATCTCCGAACTCAGCTAGGATGTCAGCATCACTTTGTATATCCATACCTAGGCCCATACCAAAGGTGTCATTATTATCCCACTGATCCCAAGGGTTCCCGAGCTGACTTCCACCTCCAATCATACCACCCCCTAATCCGCTTGATTCTCCCAAAAAACTTGCTCCCTTCTTATCACTGTTTGTTCCATCCATGAGACTCAGAACATCGTTACCAATGCTACTGGAGCGTTTTAGAGCCTTCGAAGGTGGATCAAAGGCAGCAATTGATTTTAATTGGCGCCCTCTTTTTGTGCACTGTGATTCCAACAACAGGTTATCAATCTTGTAACAGCATTAACTTTCCTTGATTGAACTTTGGCTTTTTGTACAATTCTATCCCTCATGTTAAATAAAAGCAACAAGTTCATGGCCATGCACAATCATCCTGAACCTTGCCAACACTAGTAACTATCTTCAAAAGCATGAGTCGAAAAATCCAGCTAAAAATGTTTAATAGCCCAACCTGAGAATAAGCACCATGTGAGTTTTTCATATCACCGATATCCATATCCAGTCCCTGTGATGATGTGGAAGTAACATGCATGTCGCTGTTCTTTGAGATTGAAGCTCCAGCTCCCTTACTTCCTAAAGAATCTCCATCAGCTTCTATTTCTCCCAACCCTGTGCACAATTTAATCGTCAAATGCAATTCTGCAGCACCCATGCATTATGGAGCACTTCAATACTAAATGCTGCAGGAAAAATAGCAACTTCATTCATATAATAGCTCAAAACCACTAAACCGCTATCAGTCTAGCCGATGAAGTCTTGAATCTCTCCAAACACAGTTCAGAGAATCTCAAAAGTCATACCATCTCCGTCAGCATCGCTTGAACTGGAAGTGCCACTACTGCCTTGACTGCTGTCGCTACTTCTACCTCCACTGCTATTGCTGCTCGTGCCAGGCCCATTACTGTGACCAGGAACAGAGCCATCAACACCAATTCCAGTAATACTTGACTTCTCTCTGCTTTCACCATCATTGAGACCATTTTTTCTGCAAAAAAAGCAGCCATAAGAACTTCAATGGGATGCCGTCCTATCAACAGCCTAAAAATGTCCACTTCTAAAATCTGAAAGGATCTGATACTACGGACAAAGTTGCTTCTGACAAAGTTGTACACAGTAGTGAAAATCGCAAACCTATCTAAAGGAAGGATTTCCTCTTTCGTCCAGTCTTCCAGCCAAGTTGTGCCTGCCCATTCTTGAAACCAACATCTATGCAGACAAACGAAATTGTCAGAATATTAACTAAAATAAAACAGGACTCGCTTCAGTACGATTCGGGTGGTTTACGAACCTTCGAGTAAACGGTTGAGTAGGAACTAGCGGCCGCATAGGTGCAAGAACTGCGTCTAATGGATAAATTAAAACATGTCCACCGTCTACTGCATTCCTTGATTTTCCGTGCATCTTAGTATCTGCAACCTGAAAATACAGTTGAGATAAAATTTTAAAAAATAAGTTCACTTCTGTCAACAAATAAAAAATATCCATACTGTCAATACAAAAAACAATATAAAAGCCAATCAAGCCAACATCTTTGAAGGCCCAAGTGCTGGAGCTTTATAAAAAGTACTCACCCCAGGAGCAGAAGACCTGGTAGTTATTGTGTTGCCTGAGAATTCATCTAACGTTACTTCTGCATAACATTGTTGCACTGGTGAAGTTCCAATTGCTGATGTAGATCCTACCACATGGAACGGGAGGGATGATGCGTCATATGCCTGCAGCTTGCTGCAACAGTGACAGCAGGGGGCAATGTATAGTACTCTAATCAGCATGAGTGGAAACGTACGCAGGTATCACGCCAGCCATCCCAGTATCTGCAGTCCTCCCCCAGTGTAATACGGGGTTACATCTATGTAGCTGGTATAGTCCAGACGCATGATGCACCAGTAAATCATGAGATTTGGCAACTACACACTCCACATGATCTACAATGGTGAAGTGCCATTAATTTGCAACAGCTGTCCTTTTAAAACAGGTATTAAACTGAAAACGATCGTCAGAGTTTTTATACAAGGCCGATCAATTAAGCTAAGGCAAGCACAAGCTTATAGACTGAACTGGGAGACTGAAAAGTACACACCATAGTCACTACGCAAACACAGAATAAAGATGGAAAAGCTCAATTCCGGAAAATCACCTTTTGTACAGCTGTGTCACTAAATCATTAGGAGAGCACCCAGTGAGCCGACCAGACAAGCCATTTGGGGCCACAACAACTGCAACGACAAAGACAACCCTATTAAAAAGAACCCACTAAAAAAGGTCACCAGATTACAAACTAGTTAAGCATTTTCCAACCTAATCCAGCACTCACAACCATCAAAACAGCGACTCTAACCAAATTGTAACACAGAGAAGAGAGAGACCTGCAAGATTGTTGCCACCTACACCCAAGCTGGATCTCTGCTGAGAAAGTGCTGCCTGCAAATCACTGAATACAAGCTGCCGAACTCTCCTGCGATGTAGTGCGCAAACCGGATATCAGTTCTCCAGCAATATTTTCACATTTACAAGCACGTAGGCTGAAGAACTTGCACCGCAAAAAGAATTCCGACGACCCACCACTCTTCAAATAACTCCCCCTTAGATGGCCTCCAGTACAGTACAAATGAGAAAACACTGAACGCTTCAGTTTACACAGGCTCACGAAAACTCCTAGCTTAATTAAGAGTGCCTCACAAGGTTCTCTACGCACTTTCGGCGCACCAATACATGCACAAAGATGGCGTCGCTGCTTGTTGCAAACACTAGCTCGCAGCTGAAAAGCGACTTCCTGAAATAGAAAAGAGCGCGGAATTACGAAAGGCCTGGTAAGTAACATTCAGAAACGACATAGTCGTATTTTGCTGGACTTTCTTGTTCCTACAACTGAACCGACTGAAGTTCAAAAATCAAAGCAACCATGACAAGTATTTCGGATAAATATCATACGGTCAAATGCACCTCAGAAATTAGGATTCTACCACAACAAAGAAGACAAAATCAGGTTCCTAAAGCGATATTAACGTTTACAGCCTTCAGTATGAAATGAATTAAGTTGCAGGTGAGATGAGCTTTGCAGTTATCGTGCAGTTTCAATAAAAGAAAATTGATTGTTATTCTACTTACGCAGGACGCACTTTGCGACCCATGTCCAAAGCCAGAATAGGATCAACTAAGAAAAAAAGAACCGGAACAACGCTACCAAGCCATTAACCGTACCTCAAGTTCAACTCGTTGGTACTTTGCCGCAAGCACTTGACAAATACATCCCCAAATCGAACATAGGACACAGTTTGAAGTCCTCTGCAGCAGAATTAACATTGTATGCTTAGCTTCCAAGCAGATTCTGTCCAGATCAAGCGAGATATACTTAACAAGTAATGCGTTTCTTGATGATATATTTCAAATACTCAAGTGCAGGTTGTCAAATCTTATAATCAAGAGCAGGTTGTCAAATCTTACTTTTCTATTCGATTTCGCAGTGCCCGGTCCAAGGCAAAACCAATTTCAGTGCATTCCCCAGGCGCACGCCAAAGTCCAGATGCAAGTACTGCATTAAGCACGCAGGAGCATGATCATCACAATTAGTCTACGCCTGAGGATTACAGATCAAGATCACTTCAATAAACATTAGTGGCCGCGCAACTGACCTTTAAGACCTGTAACTGCAACATGAACCTGGGGGTTGGGACTATCGTGTCGCCCTGGTAAAAACAGCCATAGTTTTACTTTACCATCTGCACAGAAACAAAGTCTTTCATCAGTACGAAGGTATTTGTAAACAAGCAGAGAACATCCGAGGAAAAGGGAAGCATAGACTCTAACACAAGTAGACTTGCCCAAGTGGAATAATTTTCAAGCTCACTCAGTGAAAACATCTTGGATCTATAATAAGAAACCTACGATACCTGAAATGGTCCAGCTACTCAGATAACCCGTCTCTTGAAGCCACATGTGAGCCCTCATCATCTGCATTGCAGCTATATCCTGTTGCGATCTGTCCTTCCTGTCAACAAATGCAACCGCAATTTGGTTAAAGTACTTCGAAGCACCAAGACAAATTCATTTTCATAAAGGGAAGTAGGCATCGATACCGGCTGATGAACAACTGATGTCAAATTCTGTTTGTCGAAGTAAGCTTCTCAAATCACAAACATCGTAATAGGAGAACATATGCACCTAGAAGGAAAGTTGGGAGAAAGAGTCTCTCCCTCCGCAAGGAATTGAAACCATGACATTTGGTGTAGTCCTCCCTGCAAAAGGGCCAGATTATCAAAGAAAAACTTCATACAGAAATACATATTTAGATTGTAAAAGGTCAAAAAGCAACAGATAGTAACACCTCCAATTTAAGTATTTCATGCCTGAAATTCTTCTCTAATACAGTTCTTCCCGATTAAACATATAAGTCTCTCTTTATCTTACAAATATACTTTCAGCCCATCAATTCCTTTTCTCCATGTGTCTTTCCTATGCTGGGACAAGATCACAACCCAATTTAGAGGTTCGCACTGCCCCATCTAAAAAACACCCATTACAGGTAAATTACATGTGTGCTAGCCTATCCTTCTACGGTTACAATTGGATGTTTCTATTGTTACTGTACACAGATAAATATATCTTCCCGGTTCAGAAAAACCTATTTCCTGTAGAACCACATCAGCTCCAGTTCCAAATAGATAGCTATTTCGATGGGTGGAATTGGAAGGAGAGTAGCTTCTAATGCAAAATAAGGCTCAGCTAGTAAATTAAAGCAAGCTTTATTCACTCAAAAGTGCGAAATTGGGTTTGAAATCACCCCCCTCTCTCTCTTTCTCTCGTCACTCTCTCTTTCTCTTTACGCACACACTCACATCGACAGACACGGAACCAATGATCACTGGAAACCTGCAAGGCTGGCTTCGATTTCCACTGCTACAGTGATACACATTCACATAGCCGACACCGTTGCCTCGGAAACAACCACAAACACGTGCATCATGCCCGAAACTCTCGAGAATTTTCAACAAACAGAGTGAACAGCGGGGATGCAATCTCACAATGCGGAAGACATTGGTGAACATGGTTGCAGCCCCGGGCTGGAAGCCCAGCTGCCGGCCTCAGTCACAAGCCACGGCTCGGCCTAGCTCCCGCCCCACCGCGTACACAACATCTACAACGCACGCAATCCCCTACTTGAACACAGCCTGCCTCTCCAAACCTCCTCCGCCCAAATCCAACTCCAGAAACAGCACCCAGCACTATAAATCCGCAACACCCAAACCCCTCCTCCTACTCCCTTCCAACTACCCTGCACACACAAAAACCCAGCCTTCGTCGCCGATGAAACTGAATCCCAAATCCCAGATACGGCGAAAAAGAGAACGCACGAGAGCGAGAGAGTCCGGACAGGATGGAAGCGAATGGTGGGTGGAACGAGGCATACACCACGCAGGCAAAGCCACAGCGAGAGCGAGAGCGGGTAAGAGGGCTAGGGTAAGTGGGAACAGTGCAGTAGTGCGACGCAGTGCAGGGCAGTGCAGGGAGACGAGGGTTGGTAGGAAGGTGGGTGGGTGGGTGTTCCGCTGGCGGTGTCCTGCCCTGCCCTGCCCTGCCCTGTTCGCCCCTGCTGACATGGAACCCGCGAGTCCCGCTCCATGTCCACCCAGTTGCCCCCTCCCTGGTGACATGAAACCCACAGGCGTAGCTTCATGTATTTCCCGGCGCCTCTACCGCCTGCCGCCCCACCCAGACCCCCCCTTCCCCTCGCGGCCGCCACCGTATGATTTATCGGGGGTGGACGACACGAGCACGGTTTGCATTGGGTTTGGCTATTTCGTAACCTGAATTGGAATGGAAATTTTGATCAGGAAAACCCAAACCCAATGCAAACCCAATGCAAACCCAATGCAAACCCAAATGCAAACCCAATGCAAACCCAAATGCAAACCCAAACCCAATGCAAACCCAAACCCAATGCAAACCCAAACCCAATGCAAACCCAAACCCAATGCAAACCGTGCAACTTTTTAGAATTTTTTAAAAAAATCTTTATAATATGTATATTGAAAAAAAATAAATCTTATAACACTATCTTTAGTTGTAGTCATCAATAATACTAAGTACAAAATCAATAAATTTCTTAATTTACAACTTAATTATAAAAAACTTATAACATGTCATATAATATAAAGAGCATAATATTAAACATATATATGTATATATATATATATATATATATAAGTCATTATATAATTTAATAATTATAATAAAGAATGATGGTAAGTTTATAAACCACTTCATCATGAAGAAAAAACAATACTTTTACAATAATATAAAGATCATCACATGCAAATGATGTCAACAAATTAACTTGAAATAGAAGATATTGCCAATAGATGCATATAAAATAAATAGAAATTGGATTAAACAATATTAGTATCAAAATTAAAAACTTTTGTAGAACTTTAAGATTTAAAACTGAATTCTTTTTTATTGGAATTTTTGAACTAAATATAAGAAAAATCAAAATCTTTACTATCATATGAATACTTTTGAGATGAATGCATACTTCCTAAATATCAAATATGACATTGCTATAAGGAGTTTTGTAATAAAAAGATTTAAGATAATATTATAAATTTAGTTACATTTCAAAAAATTAATAATATTTACCTTTATAGTACAAAATTAATAATATATATTCTTATAGACAAAATTAATTTCCAAAGATACTTTACAAAACTAAATTAAAATAAAATAATTAAAATAAGTTTTTTAATAATAAAATTTTAATTATTATTTTTTGGATCAATGGATATATATATATATATAATTGTCATTGAATAGAAAATAAAAGTTGATATACGTCACAAACACGAGCACGGTTTGCATTGGGTTTGGGTTTGGGTTTGGCTATTTCGTAAAATTTTGAATTGGAATGGAAATTTTTAAACACTAAGTTAGATTTCCTTCTTCTTAAATTTCTTTTCAAAAGTTATGATTTTCTTAAATCTATCAAATTTTAAGTTTTAATTTTAAAACCATGTTTGACAATCTAATTTTTATATATATATATATATATATATATATATATATTTTAGAAACTCCTATATAAATAAGATAATATTAAAATTTAATAAACCAATTTAAAATTTCACAATATTTTTCATTCAAACCAATTAAATTGTCTTATCAATAGTACAAATTATAAGATAGCAATACAATGAATTAAGATTGCAAACAACTTTTTTTATATATCATAATAAAAACTACCAATTATCTCACAAATTTAATACAACTAAATTATTTTTAAATTTCAAATAATAAATTTTATATATACTAATAATATAAAAACTTAATAACAATAAAATTTATTAAGATAATAAAAAAGATAAAAATAATAAAAAATAAATAATAATATTGGCTACAACCATATTATATAAAAAAATTGTTAAAAGAAGAGAGACAAAGCTAATTTATATCCTTGTCTTCTATGTACTTTATCAAAAAATTCTAAAAAGTTGTTCATTTATAATTCATGAAGATCTTTTATTCTATGGTGGTTTGATTTTTTTTGACTTCAAAGGATATAGAAAGGAAGTAAAGAACATTAATAACTATAATTCTTTATCAAAGGCTATGAAAGCTTCAAAATGACTATATAATGTTCTGTAAAAGTATTAGAGTATAATGAAAAATTTTAATATCCTATAAGAGATTTTGATAGTTTTTAGAAATTTTTATTAATTTTTGAAAAGTAGAAACAATGTGTATGAAGTTTTTGAAGATTTTAGCAATATCTTAAAAGTTTTAAAAGATGTTTAAATATATAATTTGATATATGACTATGACTATATATATATATATATATATATATAATCTTGTGTTTAAAAATTATTGACTTTAAAAATTTTATGTATATTTTATAATATTTTATTTTGAAAATATTTTTACTAACCTCAGCTTGATTTTTTAAATTAATACTCACCATTAGGTTTCATGTTTTATTTCTTTATTTCTTTTTACACACTACAAATTATGTGGTGCTTAGTTTTTTTTATTTTATTTTGTGTAACTTCTTGTTATAAAAATTCTCACTCTACTATATATTTTTTATGAATAGATACATAAGTATATAATATCTTAATATACTTTGTCTTTTAAAATTCTTATTATTTATTGTATAAATTTATTAATATTATTAAATATATATTTTTAAATAAAAATTAAGTTTATTTATTTTAATTAAAAAAATATTTATAAATATATATATAATTTATTAAAATCCATTATTATAATTTAATACTATAAAACTTTGATGGAATTTGAAGCCAAATTTATTTCAAATTAAACAAGCTATTATTATTTTTCTATTAGTTACTAATTTATTTTTCATTGATAATCACAAATTTTTTCCATTTGTAATTAAAATAATCATAAGATTAATTTTTAGATTATTTATACATACATGTATAGATGTATAGATGTATACACAATAATAGTTTTTATTAATTACATATATTTAAAAATAAGATGAATCATATTTTTAAAATATTCAAAGTATTTTACTACTTTGAATTTGAAATATAAAATTGTCCAATTAAAAATATCACATGATAGTTTATTGTTATTATTTTTATAAAATTATATAATTAAAATATGAGAAAAAAATTGAATGTAATATACAAGCAAGGGTAATATTACTAATGCCATAAGTAATGACTAATAAATGAGAATTTTTAAATAATTTAAAGACCAATTTATTTATATAATAATTATATATAATTATTTTTGATTTTTAACCAAATTAATTGATATTTTTATCAATATATTTTATATTTTAAATATTATTAGAAGTTTAAATCTAAAGATAATTTATTATCTTTTAGAAGAAAGTTTCATATTTCTTGCATATAAATAAGCTTATTTATGATGAAAAAATTACATAGAATTTTATTTACTTAAAGTTTTAGATATAATAAATTATGTTAATTTAGTTTTTGGATAAAAGGTAACCTCAAGTATAAATGATAACCTACAGTATAACAGGTTTACTATTGTTGTTCTTATTTGACATTGATCTTCTAAGAACTCTATATAACAACTAAAAGTTTATTTCTACATGTACAAAATATTATTTTAAATATTATTTAAAGTAAAAAATAATAATATCATACTTATTTTTTATATAATTTTGTCAATAAATTGAAAATACAATATATATATATACTACTAAAAATAATCAATTTTTTTTTATTTTAAAGATAAGTATTTTTTAAATTGCAATAATCAACTTTACAAAGTATATTTCATGTTGATGATGCACATCATTTATTTTACTTTGTTGCAAGTTAAATTTATTCCAAAAATTAGTATAATGTTTATTTTAATACTTGTTGTTTTGATTGCTGTAATCTTTTATTCTTGTATGTATATATTATTAGAATACGATTGATTACTAATAAATAACTTTTATCTCTTTAATAATATCAAAAATAAATATGTTTATATAAAGAATGTTAATGACATGTAATTAACATTTGTAACAATTCCAATCAACCAAGATAACATGACTAATAAAGATTTTTAAAATGCTAAGTCTATTTATTAAAATATCTGAACTTGTCAGATATAATAATTAAAATGTAATGCACCAAAAACCATAAAATATAGGAAGACTTCCATTTTTTCGATTAATACTTTCTAAATACAAAAAAATCACTTGAAATATGAAGTATATATTAATCAAAAGAATATCTGTTAGCTATCTCAAGTGATTTTTCTTTTCTTAATACCTCTATAAAAGCGTTATTTATTGACTATTTTAGCAATTGGTAGTACAAAAAATTTATTTATTTATTTATTTTTTAAATAGGCACATTACTACAAAACTTTAGAAAGCTATATTTGTTAATATAGATGTTTCAAACTTAGTTGCCATCTTATTTCCATTGCACATGGTAAAATCTATCTATCTCCATATATATAGTATATTTTGGTTACTACAGTAGTCAAGTCTTGTGATTACAAGTTTTTTGATGATTAGATGCGCTTAACAGTAACCTCCTTGCTCTGTAGCCAACAGGGAAAATAATGTGACATAGATATAGGTGTATACATATCAACAAGGATTAAAATGGATTGATATATCTCAATCTTTTCAACATATTTTTTTTGTTTCACATTTGATATCTGCAATGATTTTATTTACACTTGTTGCATTTACACTTTACCATCTTTGGATTTTTCAAATAGATATATTAAGAAAAGAAAAATCACTTGAGATAGCTAACAGATAACTCTAGGATACAAACAGGGTGGATTCCAAATTTTGGTGATGAATGAGGTCATTAGCATTTTCCTTGAGTGGGTGGTTTCAAAGGGAAATTAAATGGGTGAGGTTAAATGGGTGAGGTTATTCATGGGGGAGGTTAAATGGGTGAGGTTATTCATGGGGGAGGTTAAATGGGTGAGGTTATTCATGGGGGAGGTTAAATGGGTGAGGTAAAATGGGTGAGGTTATTCATGGCCGTCTTAAGTTCTGCTTTGGTACCGGATGGACGGTCTATCCGCCGTTAAGTGGTATAGCCAGTCATTCTGGAGGATCTGTGGATTTAGCCATTTTCAGTCTTCATTTATCGGGTGTTTCCTCTATTTTAGGTTCTATCAATTTTATCACTAGTGCGCTGTGCGAGGCTCGTTTTCAGTGAGGAATAATATCCATATTCCTACATGTATGTCTGACTCTTTTCAGGAAATACATGCAGCAGGCCAGGGGAGGTTAAATAGGTGAGGTAAAAAAGCTGCACGACACCCACAGTTGACTTTTACTCATAGTCGGTAGTTTCCACGATACTGTGACTCAAGTTGCCCTCCTTGGGGATGAACAATCAGGATGTGGACTTTTTGGGTAGTTTTTACATTCATCTACGAAGGTGGATGAATATAGCGCCCATATCTAAGTGCCCGGAATCCTGATTTCGCTCGCGGGCCGAGAACCTGGAATGACGTTAGTTGCAACAGCAGTGAAATGGTAGAGTATCGACATTTTCGACAAGCTCCTGGTGACAAACGCTAAAACAGGACCTTGGCTCAGCATTTGGTGTTCATCCGGTGGATGAATGAATAATTGGGGCAGCACCAGCGGGCTGCACTCCCCCAGCTGCTCCGTAGGACTGCCCGTCCACGACTGCCGCATATTATTCCTTTTGGGGGGGGGGGGGATCTTCTCCTTCGGAGCCCCGTCGTAATGTCGACGTGTATTAGATTGTTGGGGTGCTGATTGCTTGGTTGGTTATGTTTGTACTGGATTTGGAGCGTTGTTCGCTTGGTTGATTATGTTGGTACGGGATCGGGCTACTGATATAGTGCAAACGTTAAAAGCAATTTTTGTTTTTGGTTTTTGATTTTGATTTTGATTTTTTTGTTTGAGCTGAATAAATCAGCATACCCGTCTAGTTCTGTTTTTTTCAGACTGTTGTTTTGTCATCTATTTTTAAATGTTGACTGAGCTCGACGCAGGATTCAGACGACCTTCTTGACTGTGCTAGCTTCTAGTGTGTCAAACTTCTCCCTCTCGCAACCTCCTGCGTCTCTTGCGATCTTGTAGCCTCCTCTTAGGCCTTCGCCAACTCCCCCTTCCAAAAACTTGTTCACGATTGTGAAAGGAAATCTTGCTGACTTGTTCCCAACTTCGTGTATTAAGTTGACGTTCAATGCTGGTTTGTCTTTTGGCCTTCAATGCAAGTTTGTGATTATTTCCAACGCTGACCATTCAGTCCCTCATCACCATTGGCTTGCAATGCTAAGCTCCATATCAAGTTTGTAACATTCTGCAGAATATAATTTCCATTTACAAGTTAATTTCAATTATTTAAAAAGACATGAAGAAATTATTCAAAAATTTAAATACTAATGCATAGTTATCTAACTCAATACTCTTGATATATGTAATTTTTTTTTTTTAACAAATGTTAAAATTATATACTCTATAATAACAAAGAAATCAATAAAGTAAATAATTTTTCTTTTTAATTTCAATACATGCAATAATAAAATATAATTTATGAAATAATACAACTAAATAAAGCAAGTTTTTAAATTTAAGAAACCAATAATATAAATTTATTAATAATTCTCTAGTTTTAAAAAAATTAAATTTTGAAATGTTTATATTTAAAAATTTATTAGTATCATTAAATATCTTTTAAAATATTTCCATTTTTAACTATGATAAAAATTTAAAATTAATTATTAATTTAGAATCGATTCAATTACAATATCTTTGAATTTACTTATAGTAATAATTGTTGATATATATTTTAAACTTATAATTTAATTTATGTAATGTAGCATAAATAACATTACATAAACTAAATTATGTCGTGGGCAAGGCAGACGTGTAAAAGCTTTGTTGAAATTGCCCGAAATCCACTCACGGATGAATGATTGTGGATGAAACACTACAATGGTACGGTTCTACGGGAAGGTCCACTCCAGCCAAAGTTTTCCAGCCAAAAGTTATCCAGCCAAAGTTATCCGCTGGCTCGAATCTGCATCTTTGGAGCACTGACATGTGTGAATTTCTGTTTAAATAAGATAAAGTAAAACAAGAATAAGTTGAATATATGTTTGTGTTTTGTTTATATCCACAAAATTGTATGCAAAAATTAGTATGCAACAACTACATGTAATACATACGTGTTGTGTGTTGTTTTTAGAAATACAAATATGTACAAATAACATTCTTTCGCTGGTTATAAATTCTGGAGGAGTCCTCGTTGGATCTTCACTCTGGTTTTTGGTCGATCCTGTTTTTTTTTTTTTTTTTTAATTATCGTCTTCACCCACATCACGGCCCTTCTCACTTCTCGCTCTTTGCCCTGGCAGTTTTGTTCGCCTGTTTTAATTGTCGGCGCTTCTGCTGTCCAGCTACCCGCCCGCCCCTTTTACCGACCCGTCTTGGCTCTTGTTCGGATCTAGGCATTGCCGGAACCTTACAGATCTGCAATGCTGGGCTAGGTACATTTTTCTTTTTCGAGCAGTTGCTCCAGAATTTGTCAATGTGATACCCTCTTATGTAATTTGTTCCGTGGTGTCTGTTCCGTAGTGTCAATTTTTTTGACTCTCTGTCGAGAAGTTGATCTTCCGAGATTGCTACATATCCGTGTTGCTTCATGAAACAATTCCAACTGGATTTAAGGAAACCTGTTGTGAAATTGGTGGTGAACACATTAAGCGGCGATTGAGGCTACAGAAAACTATAGCTACTATGCGCCTTTGCCTTCTATTGTTTTCACTTACGGTGGTGCAGATTCTCAACCCGTGTTCGGCCCTTCTATGTTCTCAGGTGGTTTGTGTTTGTTTCGAAATGCTGCTTGCCATTCGTTTTCGCAGTCCATTTCGTGTAGATGCGGTGGTTTATGTTTTCATCTAGTACACTGGCCAGTAGTTTTTACATTTGATTTCTATTCAATTTCTAGACTTTCTCACTGACATAGGACAATGATTGGATTGTTTTCTGGGCCTTCCTATGTGCTTCCAATGTCGATTCGTGTTGCACTCACAAAGACCACCAATTCAGGCGTGGCCTTTCGCAGGCTGACTCTAACAAACACCAGTCCCAGCTCGCAGTTGCGATTGGAGTGCGGGTTATGATCCGCTGAGAAGAGGGTTGTGTGTATCTGTTTTTATTTGTTTGTCTGGGTGCATCTTTTAAGATATTTCATCTCTTTATGCGTCTGTCCAGAATTGTTAGCCAATTGGAAAAGGTAGAGAGACTCAACATCCAAGGTCTCAACTATATATTGTGTGTGGGTGCACTTTGCAAGAAGCACATAACATTTTCTTATTTCGATTTCGTTGTTGTGTTGTTGTGATGATATTCTAAAGAACAAACCCCTTCAACAATTGATTTCCACTTTCTCCATAAACATCTAGAACTTCATTTCCTTAACAACTGACTTCCAAAGCAAAGGGTTCTAATGCTAGTTGTCCCACATAGAAGCTTGCTAGTTTCCACTGTGTGCTATGGTTGTAGCGGCTGTGCTGAATGATCGTTGAGATTCCATAGTGCTACAGCTGTCCTATGTTCAAGTCTGGGTGTGAGCTGATGATACTGGAATTGTTGTCGTGGCCGTATCACTGAATATTCATCACGGTTCATTGAGTCTACCCGGACGGTAATAGTAAGGTATCGATTGATGGCATGGCGGAGGTTTCATTGAACATTATGGGTCATCGGTTCGATCCCGGCGGCAGCGTGCACATTGTGGATTCATGCAATGGCGGTAGTATTCTCCTTCAGTGAGTTGTGTAGTTTTCTTTCAAGACAGCCCACCCATCCTCCACTGTACCCTTCTGGGGTTCATTCTCGGCACCCCTCATTGTTATTCTGGTCGTCCTCTCTCACTTGCTCAAGTCCTGTCTTGCAGGTTGGTCGAAGACATGATTCCAAACAAAATTGCTTGTTTTCAACAACAAACGCGACTGGTCGACGTTTGGACGAAACAGTGATTACAAACAAAATCGCATGTTTTCAGCAACAAACAGGACTGAAGGGTAAAAAAAATAGAGAAACACATGAACACATATTCAACAACTAAACGATGCCGACAATAAACAACTAATTGATCGGGAATCGGTGCGAGCATAGGTCTCGAAATTACCGACTTGCATATCACCGACCATTTTTGTCCATACGCCCCGCAACCTATTATTGAGGCACTGCACCGGTGCATGTGTATGAGTTGAAGCTTTGAGCCCAGTAAGTCCAAGGCGTAATTCTTCAGTGTGCGTGACTTGTGCTTTGTTCATGTGTCCCGGTTGACGCAGCGTAAACATCAGTTCCTTGAGTGTGGTTCACTATTTCATCAGCTTGGAGAGTTGCAAAGGCATCGTGTGCTGCAAGACTGCCCCATTACCATGGGTTCCAATCCACTTCCACCACTTATCCCTCTACGCCCCAGTCTGACCTTCCAGCCCTTTGAGATCGATTATCTCTTCTATGGTGGCCCTCCTGCCGCCCCTCCAAATGAGCCTCAAGTTCCTGTTGCTGAAGTTCCTGTTGCTGAAGTTCCTGTTGCAGTTGAACCTCGGGTTCCTGCTGAAGTGGAGCCCCACCAGGCTGATGTTGCAATCGACATATCCGCGTGAACCGCCCCCCATCCCATGAAACAACCAAGACTGTAAACTTGGTTCGCTTGCGTTTGCTGATGCAAATGAATTCAGCAAAGGGTAACATTATTTGACACTGTAGGAAGTTGTTACTTGACTTGTAAAGCGATGCGCTCTGATGCACTCTGATGCATTCTGATGCGTATGTTGGCAGCGGTAGAAATTTGATTTACCACAGTAACTGGTGACGACTTTTCAGATGATAGGAGTGATTTAAAGTGCCGAACCAAGTCACGCGCAGCTGTTGATGGACTACACGTCGATGAGGATAGAGTCGAGGCTGTAGGCGAGAGGTTACTGTAACAGTGACGAATGTGGTGGTTTTTCCAATAGCCGAGAAGTGGTGAAGTCCACTGGGTAATAGTGTACATGGTAGCTCAAGTAAAATACAGTGGGACTGAATCACTTTGATGTGCTGCATGTTGTCCAATAAACCTCTTATCACTAAATCTGTCTTAAAAGAGCTTTACTTCCCCTTCCCCTTGTCGGTTGTTACACTTTTAGTTATGAAAACCACTATATACTCTTCTTGTTCACCCTAGCTTCCAAGAAAATATCCTCAATTCACTATTCTCCGGTGAGCCACTGCTCAGTCCTCGCCTACCACCAGTTCGATCTTGTGATTTACCGCCTACGCTAATCTTGCGTCAACAAAAAAACCCAATAAAATTCAGAAGGGCGACCTCCACTCTCCTCTTCTTGCTAGATCTGCTACTTCTCCGCCTACTCACGAAAAAATCTCCTGTCCAATGAGCTCCCTCGCGATTGAGGCGTCTGTATTGTGAGTGTAGTTCCACTAGGAGAGGCGAATCCTTGAGGTGCCGATTGTGGGTGGAATCACAGGCACGGCAGAGGGTTGCAAGGGGGTCACACCAGTTTGGCTGTTACGAAGCGAGAGGTATGGCAGTTGCTGAGAGGCGGTCAACGAGAGTTTTGTTGTGATATGAAGGTGAAGTTGTAGGTGGCAAGAATGGAGACAAAGGGTCTTCCTCGTTGTGGAAGATTTCGACGGGGGAGAGTTGCGGGTCTTGAACTATCTTCTAGAGGCCGAAAATCTCTACGATTCTTTTAGGACCCTGGCCTAGTCCAAGGAACTGCTGATTTCTGGAACTACCAGAGGAGAATGAAAGCAAGACCTTCACGTGTGTGCTCTGCAAGTTTTGTGCTACTGTCAAAGAAATCATGCCGCTTCACAGGAAGAATTGAGTGCACATTCTCGTGGATGTTGATACACCCAACTGGACAGAAAAAGTGCAATGGACATGGTCTCGCGAGGGACTCCAATGCTTTATTGATGTTCCAACCAATTCATGTGTAGCATTAGTGTGAGACCCAGTCCTCTCGGTTGGAAAACGTCTGTGTAATTAGAAACTCCTTCACCAGGCCTCCGATTGCCAAAATTTACACCCTTGTTGCTGATTACACTAACTCAATGTCAGAGAAAAAAATTCACTGACGTTTACCATTTTCCATTTTGCTTTCTATTTTCTGCATTTGTTGTGAAAGAGAGAAGTTTGCAAAGGATTTTACTCATATCATTTCAAACGTATTATTTTAACCCAACATCAAATGTTGATTAATCACTGATTGAAATTTGATAATCAAATATTGAACAATCAAAAACCAATCTTACCTATATTCTAAAAGCATCCCATTAAATCTTAAGATTAAAGGAGACTGAACATGTTACATGATACCTGAATATTAAATGAACACAGATATTCAGCAAATGCAAACTCGTAAATATTATATCATCTTGAACAGAGGCAAAAACAATACAAGTTTAAAGTGATGAACAATTTCCCTTCAACAAGAGAAAGTAGCGCCCGCCGATTTCATCATTGCAGTGCAAGCAGGCCCTTCACATACCCATCTGTGTTTGTTAGTCACGGGAAGCTCTGGAATTATTGCAACAACCAATAGAAGCTCAAGCACCGAGACCTGGGCTGGATGATGTCCACACAAAGCCTTGCAGCAACACTGGCTGCCAACGCGAGGGCCTACACATGCACATGCGATCGAAATCTACCATGTCGAATGTGAGTGAAATTCTTTGCCTCGTTTCAAATACACTGGTCTGGCGCAAGCTTTCATAATATTGAAGAAAACATTTTTGTTTGGAAGCTGCATTCTTGATGTATATATTTGGTTAGGGATTTGATTGTACCGTTCAACTGAATCTGAAGCGCAACAATGTTCAACATAGCCTCCAATCATACTGTTTGAAGTAACAGTGCTCTTTCTCACAACTTGAATGGAGACTCATGTTGCAATTCCAAGAATTTAGATACGCCTCTGTGTTTCCCTTCCAAAGCTCTTACAGCCGCTGCTTCTATCATCCTACTATTATCTGCTTCAATTCAACCTGTTCAAATAAAATGAACATGTTGTCGCTCGAATTCAAGTTGGTTCCCGAAAACAGTTTGCTTCTTGCAAACATTCTCCAACCAAGAACATCAATAAGTCACTTTTGCCGCCATCATCTAGGTGATGCAGGAGGCAAAACTGCAAAGAACTAATCATCGCAAGGTTAACCGTAACCGGTGCTAGGGCCAATAAGTTCATCACAACGATGAGCACCGCTGAAATTTTTGACCTCCAAATATATGTCTGGTTAAATCTCCCTTAGATTAGAAAAATTTCACCCAAATATATCCCATAGCAACTTCCAATGAATGGTCCGCTTATTTTCAATTAGTTGAGGTCTGGTAGTAAGTTTCTTTAAGCTCAGATTTTGCAGCTCCTTGTCTATATCCTTTGAAACAGATAGTAGCCTACTAGCGACAATTTCTTCACCATCAATTGTTAACTATGTCGTCATCATTTTTGGTAGGTTTGGAAGACTCTGATATACCTGCACCTCCTACCAAATGACTTGTACTGCCATGACTTCTGTCTTAGTTGATGTATTCCCACTGCTCTTCTTTCGCTTCATAACTCGGTTGTATTCTTTCACAGTGTCATCATCTTTCTTAGTATAGGACTACCCTTAGTTGAGGCTAAATTTGATCTCCTACTAGTTTCTTTCATTGACCCATTCAATTGATCATGTTTCTAGCTGCTGCCACCTTTTCCCATTCAGTTTTGGCATTCCTTTGCTCATTGTGTGAAAATTTGCAATCATCTCCATGTTTGCATCCCTTAAGAACAGATTTAGAGTTAACTAAGCAGCTAGCACAATACTCTGTTGGTCTTCATATGTTAAGGATAGAAGGCCCTTTCTTTACAACCACAATTGTTTCATTCTTGGCAATTAGAGCATTGTTCATAACCTTCCCAGGTTTGATAAGCTATTCAACTCACTCATGTTTATTACCTTGTATCTCATTATTCTGTGCCATGCTGACTTTCTAATTTGAGTCTTCCTACAATTACAACAAGATTATAATAAAATTAGAATATTTATTATTTTGTTTGAATTCTCAATTATGTCACATCATTGTTGAACCTATTGACATAAGAGATCCTCTACCAATCTAGTAGTTGTCATATATTGTAGCACTAATATACAAAAGATAATATTAAATTAAAGTAGTATGCAATACTCTCATCCAATTAGAGATTTGTCTTTATAGTGACAAAAAGACAATATGATAAAGAATAAGTAAGCAAAAGAAATATCATAACTTTTCTATAAATATCTACATCTTCTTCTATATCTAATCAAAATAAAAGAAAATGTCCATTCATGCTATTAATTTATAGACCCACTATTGACTTGATGCGCTTTCTAGCTTGTTAAGCTTTGTTTGTTATTCTCTTATTCAAAGTTTTTTATTTTATTTTTTATTTTTTTATTCTTTGTCCTTGTAAATACTATTTTGATTTAAAATCTATTATTTTATAATTTCTTTAGTATTATCTTGATGAAATCTTTGCTATCATTTTAAAAATTTATCAATCAAATATCTAAGTTGGAAAGTAGTATCAATTACAAATTATGGTTAATGATGTACAAGGCTTATTTGAAAGTTGATGGAGTATATGGTTATGTTGATATCACTAAATAAGAGCCCATTAGAAAAGTTGATAAGAAAGATCTTGTATTTAAGACAAGGATAAATAAGTTCAAGTAGAAAAATGCATTTGAAAAGATGATAATCATTGCCACATACAAGCCATTCAGTTTATACTCAAGAATTGAAAATCAACAAAGATATTCAAGATATTACTTACCATAATGTATGGACAAGAAGGACTTATTGGCAAACAATAATTATGGGCAGATTTTGTTCTATATACCTATAAAAGAAATGATATAGAGTTGTTTTGTAATAAAAATTATATTGCTGTAATAAATACATTAAAATAAAAATTTAAATTCAAGACAATATTTATGTGTTATAGTTCATTATTGTTCTTAATAGTCACTTTCCACATTGGCTTGCCAACAAGTACAAAAAAATGCAATGAGAAGCAATAAAAGTTCTTGAGTTTATTTTGCTTATAAATGAAATTATTGATGATTCTTGGAGAACAATTGTAAAATTTATAATCCAAACTTAGGTGCTATAAATTAGAGGTGTAGATAAATGTATACAATATGAATACTACTAACACCAAGAAAGTAGATGTTGGTACAAGCATCTATATTTGAAAAAAGATGGATGGATCTCAAATAAAAATGCACTCAAGAAAATTTAGAAGAAATAATTAAATCTTAAGGTGAATAGCATGCAAATCTTAGATCAAATTTTTGAATAACCAAAAAAAGATGATATCTTTTTTAAAAACTTTATTTAATCTAACAAAATTGTCACACTTTTGAAAATACAAGCTAAGAGTAAGTTTGATGGTTGAATAGCCAATTCTTGTGTAAACCAATATTTAGTTAATGATAAGCATTGGTTCATTAAATACAATGAAAATCTTATATCTATCAGTATAAGAAATTGATCTATTATATTTCTAAGCAAATAAATTGTTTGCTTCAACATTTAGAAGTCTATTAGATAGTACATTTGCCTCAACTTAATTGACATGAGATACAATTCTAATAGTTTTTTCAATATTATATCAGAGGATCTATTTGAAAAAAGAGAAATATTTGGAAGATTAAACTTCAATAATTTATTCATTTTGGAATTGGTGTTATGTTGTGATTTGGCTACCATGTGAAAATAACATATATATATGTATATTTTTTTTTAATATATAATTTATTATGTAGTTTAATGAAAGTCATAGTAGTGGATTTTAAATGGTTATAAAATGTAATTAGATTACTACTTTAGAAGGAGTTTGTTTAAAAGGACTACTATTGAGATTTGTACAACCTCATTTTTTTTGATAGTAACTTTTGAGATTACTTTTATATTGATAATAAATTTTATATATTTTGAGTCATCTTTATTAGATATTGGTAATCCTTGAAATCTTGTTTTGTTTCTTTTATTTGGTGTTAATAATACATATTATATAATTTTTATTAGCAAAAAGATTGGAGAAGGATCTTGATATCAAAAAGAATAATTAGGCCATTGATATGGATGAATGTAAATGGATGATAGAAATTTTTATTTCTATTGGCCAAAAGTCATGTCCAATGGATTTCAAGGAGAATGTTTGAGGCTTTATTAGGAATTAGGATTATTCTTTTATGACATTCAAATATCAAAATTTAGGATCAGCAAGTTTATATTTTTGGATATAATTTTGGTATAAAAATTGAATGATTTGGAATTTTTATGAAAAAGATATAAGCACTCAAAGTCATAGCATTAATTTTGTATCTACTATCATTCTTTTGGATACAATGCATATGTATGAAAAGTAATAAAGGATCAATGACTAGGTTGGAGAGAATATTTTTTTGGCTATATTGTATATATATGATGTGACAAGTATTAAATTGAGAGAAAGGAAATATTAGGAATTGAAGTTAGTGCTTGCAATCTAAAGGTAGTAAGTGACCCATTTAAGTAGTGGTTGTATTTTGAGCTATATCTTGAGAAATTTGACAAGGTTTTGGTTCAAGTTTTAAAAAAATATTTATTATTATATTACAAAGCTATATTCAAATTTTGATGGCATTTAAATATTGGATTTTTAAGATATGAAGAAAATAGTACTTGGATGTCTATAAGCTAAGATTTTGAGCACCTACTAGGATTTTTGAGATATCAAATAATTGAAAGCGAATCTACCATTGAATTTTCTTGTGATTAAATTTAAAAATATAAAATATACTTTTAAGAAATTTGACAAAAAATAAATGGCTAAATCAAGAAATATTAGATCCTAAAGTTTAAGAAGAAAATCAAATCTTTTACGGATGAATAAGGTATTGAAAGATTTTTATTACAGTTTGAATATTTTCTACA
The DNA here is from genome assembly GCA_036785485.1 of Physcomitrellopsis africana. Lineage (NCBI taxonomy): Eukaryota > Viridiplantae > Streptophyta > Bryopsida > Funariales > Funariaceae > Physcomitrellopsis > Physcomitrellopsis africana. Next base: position 121,644 of record JAWRVF010000786.1, read on the forward strand.
AATTAAAGGAATTTTTTGAAAGTAAAGACTTTATGGAGGTATAAAAGATGGATATATAGAGCTACAATAATATTTTGATACAAAGATGAGTCTTTGCAAGAAAATAATGGATTTTCTTTGAAATTATTAAAAATCTAAATTACTAATAGTTAGTTAGTTAGTTATGATTTGGCCTAAAAAAGAGTGTTAAAGAATTTTCAAATGCTATAGAAAATTTCATGTACAAATCTACTTAAATATAAAAGATTCTTATTAATATAATATTTTTTAATATTATTATATTTATTTATCCTTCTTATTAAAGATAAATGACTTATTAGAATTTGGCAAATAAATTAAAGGCAAATTCTCTACATCTAAGTATCTAATGTGTTTTTAAATTAAAAATCATACTATATAATAATTGGTGAATCCAATTTGAAATATTTAGATTGCAGAGTTTTTGGCATTTTATTGTGGTAGAAGAACAAAGAAGTAGTAATAGGAGCTATATTGGGGCACTATCATTGTAGTAGTATTTGTACTTTTTAAATATTTGTACTTTTTATGCAATAATAACAAGTAATAAAATGAAAAGAAATAATGGCTACTAAAGATGTTTAGTCTGTGATTAGATTATTGAATTAGTTTGATGGTAGAAACATCTCAAAATGCCTAAAATATTATTTGCAAGAAATAGAATTCAACAAGATATTAAAAAAAATAAATAAAAATGATTCTTATATTTGAATTTGTAGTTGTATTAGAGCTACGAGAACATATAAAAGAAATTATTTAAGTTGATGGAGCTAAATAGGAAGATTTTATCTTTTAATTAAAAAAAAATATTCTTTAAATTATAATGATAGAATAATTAAAAAATCATTCATATAGTAAATAAATAGGTCCAATAAAGAGGTGGTTGTTGTCAAGGACATAGTTATTACAACCTTCTAGAACATTTTAGAAGGTTCTTAGAATTCTCTAAAATCTTTCAGAGCCTTCTAGCATCTTCCTAGTTGGTAGAATTTTTTTGAGAAGCTTCCTAGTTGGTAGAAGTTGCTTGAGAAGCTTCCTAGTTGGTGGAAGCTATTTGAGAAGCTTTTTAGGTAGGAGTATATATTGGAGTCGAGGTTGAAGAGTTCTTCAGTCTCGACAACACATCTCTTAGAGCTCTAGCTCTTTTCTCTGATGTTGTTTCTTGTACTCATCTGATTAATCTAATTCTTGCTAGTTCTTCTTAAACTTCTTGTTTAGACTTTCAATCTATGTTTTATGTCCATGACAGTTTATCGAGACTGCCCTTCTATCAATATTGGAGCTTAGTTCTTTAAGGCAGAGAATAGACTACCCCTCTCCTTGGAGATATTTGAGCGTTCTAAGGATTGCGGATTACCTTCCCTTCGACCGGTATTGATTCCTTCTTCTTTACTTGATATGGTTAGTAGAGAAGACGTTAATATGGTAGAATCTTTGGAGTCAAAGTTAGATGTGATCATCAATGCCCTTAATGCTCTAGTGGTTAGAATTGCTGAAATTGAAAGAAATTTTGTTAAGCTCCTTGGAGCTACAAGAGTGGGAGTGGCTCAAACTATAATACAACCACCTCTAGCTAGTAAAGTACTGCCATCTATATCTCAACGTGAGAATTTGATTATATTGCAATAGAAAGAGCCTCAAGTCAATCTCCTAGAGAAGTTTGATAGTATTTGATCAAAATTTTATGGTTTTATAAATCAAGTTTGATTGGTAATATTCTTGCAATCGGAACGCTATTCAACTAAGGAATCGCGAGTTGGATTAGTGGGGACATTGCTTATTAAACAAGTTTTGTTTTGATTTGCCCTCTTATTTGAAAAAAAATCTTCTATCTTAAGTAATTTTGAGACCTATCTAGGAGCATTCGAGGAGGTATTTGGAGAGCATGATAAGGCTTGGTGGGCAACCACCAAGATTTGTTCTCTGTATCAAGGATCATATTCTATATCTGCTTATGCATCAGACTTCAGACAACTTACTTGTGATATCAACTAGAGAGAAGAAGTACTGGTGAGTCAATTTTATTGGAGACTTAGAGATGATGTGAAGGATTTATTGTTATCTCTACCCAACCCTCAAATACTCAATGAAGCAATCAGCCAAGCGGTGAAGTGTGACAATCGGCTTTTTCAACAACGTCAAGACCATTATTCCAGAGCTACACGATATCCGCAAGGAATCCAATTCTATTCGGCTGCTCCTATTAAGAGTGTAGAAGCTCAATCTGAAATAAAAGATATGCAAATCAATACGATACGTTTCAAGCCCCTCACAATTGAAGAAAAGAAGCAACAATTTGAGCAAAACCTATGCTTATATTATGGAGAGGCAGGCCATAAAGCCGGTGTCGTAATACGTGTTATTCTGCTCGAGAATGCTCCAAGCATCTGGCTGTGGAAGAAAAAAAGGAAATATACAACAACAAGATCCTAACAACTCTAATAGAATCCTACACGACTTCTATTAAATCTTAACAATATTAATCAAACCTTGATTCAATCTTAAAGCAATTACAAAAGAAGATTAAATGAATCATATATTAATTATAATAGAAAATAACATATAAAATAATAAATTTAGAAAATACTAAAAATAGAATCTTAAAACCCTAAGTCATATCTTATTCAAATCCTAGATCAAACCCTAGTCAAAACCTAAATTAAATCCTAAGTCAAACCCTGATCAAATCCTGAATCAAACCCTAATCAAAACCTAAGTCAAATCCTAAGTCAAATCCTAAGTCAAACCCTAAGTCAAACCCTAAGTCAAACCCTAGTCAAAACCTAGTCAAATCCTAAATCAAACCCTAAATCAAACCCTAAGTCAAACCCTGATCAAACCCTAAATCAAATCCTAAATCAAATCCTAAGTCAAACCCTGGTCAAATCCTAGTCAAAACCTAAGTCAAATCCTAAATCCTAAACAAAACCCTAAACAAATCCTAAACAAACCCTAAATCCTAAACCAAACCCTAAATAAACCCTAAACCATAAACCAAATCTTAAACAAATCTTAAACCAAATTCTAACCAATTCAAATCAACCCTAGGGAAAATTAGAACCTCAATATCTGTTGATTAGACCATTGATCTTACTTAAAACTTTGTATACCCTTCAACCTCTTAGTCAAAAACAAGCACAACAAATTTGAAGGAAATCGAACTTACCAAATGGAAGAAAACTCCCAAAACCTTCTCGGGTGTTGGTCGGCCTCCTTCTCCAACCTTGATGCTAATCTTCTAGTGCTGATTCCTCCCTTCTTCACCGTTCAATCAGTCTCAAATCACTCATATATATAGGAAAACAAGTCTATTATCTACACAAACAAAAATTACTCCAATCCAATTGGCAGATTGCTCAAGATCTTAAAAACCTTAACTGACTCTCAAAACTTAAATTCCGAGACCTTAATCCACTTAAACCTCAATTACGTATAACTAAATAGTTAAATTTAGTTCAAATTTACAGCACACATTAACAACAACAATACCCAAAAATCCACAAATTTTCAGCTGTAGATCTATTGCAAAGCTTTTAGAATTGCCTAAACCATCAACCCTATTTTATTTCACAAAATCTCAAGTAGCCAAAATAAACCCTAACTTTGCAATGCTATTACAAAGTTGTTTTCTATCCAAATCACTCAAAACCAACTCCTATATAAAATCTCTCAAGTCCACTTTCTAACTCTAATCTTTGATCTGCAAAAGCCCCTCCAAATCCACTGTAGGCACGCAGTTTTGTGCCTTGGGGTCTGATTTTGACCCTAGCTCATAACTGGTCCTTTCCGGGTATCTATTTCAAGATTTTTGTGGTAAGTTTTCTGAAACCTCTTCTTAACTCCCTCCTATATATGCCTATATCATTTTATTTCTCAATCTACTTTGTTTTGCCTTACTTATGGCCCTACAAAGTAAATAGAAGCTCATTTGTAAAAAGGGCAACTTTAATACTCATTAGTTTTACTCCCTTTTTACTATTATCTATTTTTCTAAGATAATTTGCTACAATATTTTGAACTAAGATCTTCTATAATATACTATTTCCACACTCTTTCACCTAATAGTCGCGTTACATCATGACACCGGAAATTGTCCTAGAAAACATACGCCTCAAACAACAAGACTCAAGAACACAAGCGTGCAAGAAAATAAGGATGCCCAGCTATAATAGGGACTATGCGGCTGGACATCTCAACACCCCAAATTAATCAAGGCCCCTTTTTTTCAGCTCAATCTTCTCATTGCTTTACGATACCTTTGTTTTTTGATATTCAAAAACTGCAAATCGATGCTCTATTAGACTCAGAAGCATCTGCTTGCTTTTTAGATGAAGAATTTGCCAAACTTCACAAATTTCATCTTGTGAAGAAACCAAAGCCTATCTATATAGAAGTCATAGACGGCCAACCTTTGTCTTTTAGCAATGTTACTTATGAAACTAAACCGTTGAAGGTACGTCTTGAAAATTATGAAAGTAGCAGTGTATTTAATATTATCAAGATCCCTTCATATTCAGTCATTTTGGGACTATCTTCGCTTGACAAATATAATCCATTGATAGATTAGAGGTTGCAAAAAGTGACATTTTTAACAAAACTCTTAATAGTGGAATCTGCCAAAATAATATCTAAAAACAAATCCTTATTCATAGGTGCGAGGACCTTCATGAAGGAAGCCAAGCATAATACACCTCTTATCATCTTCGCAACGCCAGCTCGAGAAGATGTAATTCCAACTTTGGTTATTCCGGAGAAGTATGAAGAATTCAAGGATGTCTTTGAAAAGAAGAATGCCGACATGCTATCAGAGTATCGACTGTATGATTGTGCTATAGATCTCCAAGAGGGAGCACAACCACTATTTGGTCCAATCTATAATTTATCACAAGACAAACTCTCAGTATGAAAGGATTACATTGAAAAAAATCTTGCAAAGAACTTCATTCGGCATTCTAAATCTCCAATAGGTGCACCTATCTTCTTTGTGAAAAAGAAAGATGGCTCATTACGGATGTGCATGGATTATCGAGGCTTGAATAAGGTCATCGTGAAGAATCGATATCCATTGCTAGTAATATCCGGATTCTTGGAATAACTTGGTGAAGCCAAAATATAAACTAAGATAGATCTTCGTGGAACTTACAATCTTGTACGAGTAAAGGTGGGAGATGAATGGAAGACAATATTTTGGACAAAATATGGACATTTTGAATATAATGTCATGCCTTTCGAATTGACCAATGCACCAGTTATATTTCAATATTTGATGAATGATGTTTTTTGAGAATATTTGGATAAATTTATTGTTTGTTATCTTGATGATATTTTGATCTATTTCAAGAATATTCAAGAATATGAGGATCATGTGAAATTGGTGTTACAAAAACTTCGGGATGCAAGATTATATGCCAAGTTAGAAAAATGCGTGTTCCATCAACCTAAGGTGGAATTTCTTGGTTATATCATTTTAAACGAACAATTATTGATGGATCAGAAGAAGGTTCAAGCAATAATGGATTAGACAATATCAAAGATGGTACGGGATGTGCAATATTTTCTTGGATTTGTCAACTTCTATTGCATTTTTATCAAGAACTACTTACAAATTGCAGCCCTATTATCACAATTGACATCAAAGGACAAGCTTGAGTGGAGTACCCGAGCACAAGAGGCTTTTCAAGAGTTAAAGTCGATATTTACGACAACTCTTATCTTGGTACATCCCGACTTTACAAAGGCCTTCTATTTGGAAACAGATGCTTATGACTTTGCGCTAGGAGCTATATTATTACAGATGGAAAAGGATGATAAATTTCATCCGATTGCATCCTATTCAAGAAAATTTTCGGCAACAGAAATCAATTATGAAATTCATGATAAGAAGCTGCTTACAATAGTTGATTCTTTCTAAGAGTGGCATCATTTATTAGAAGGTGTTGCACATCCAGTGATTATATATACAGATCACAAAAATTTGGAATATTTCATAATAGCTCGAGTTTTGAATCGGCGCCAAGCTTGGTGGAACATGTCATTATCCTAATTCAACTTCATCATCACATATTGGCCAGGAAGGCAGCAAAGATTATCAGATGCGTTATCGAGGAGATCATATCTAGCATCTAAGGCTGGAGATGCAGCATTTGATCAACAATGTACAACTTTGCTACAACCAGAATAATTTTGCCTCCGCACCACCTCCATGATCATATCAATTAATGCTGATTTTTTAGAACAAGTCCGTGGAGCATCAACTGTGGATTCATTAGTCTTGGATGTGAAGCAGCGCTTTCACAAAGATAAGTTCGAGATTAAGGACGGATTATTATATTTTGAAGATCCACTATACATTCCGGAAGGACCAATTCGACTACGTATTCTTCAGTCTCAACATGACTTCATGGCCGCAGGTCACTTTGGATTCAACAAAATAATGGAGCTTATTTCCTGAGACTTTTGGTGGCCCCAAATGTGGAAGGTAGTGAAGAACTTTGTGCTATCATGTGACCTTTGTTCAAGATCAAAAAATCCTCGACATCGCTGTTACGGGCTTTTACAACCTTTGCCAATTCTACCATTCGCGGACTTTTCGTACAACAATTTGGTCTATGCCTCAGTTCAACAAACACCTTTTTTTGCAAATTATGGATATCATCCAAAACTCAATTTATTAGATAAATCCAAAGATAAAAATCTAGTAGCTAAAGATCTTGCAAAGTATTTAATGGAGATCCAGACTACCTTGAAGCTTCAATTATAGGTAGCTCAAGACTCATACAAAGCTTTTGCAGACAAATTTTGAAAGGATTCTCTTGCTTTTCAAATTGGAGATAAGGTTTGGCTGTTGCAACGAAATATCAAGACCACTCGACCTTGCGATAAGTTGGATTATAGGAGATTGGGACCATTCTACATTCAGGAGCAAATCAATTTGGTGGCTTATCAATTGAAATTATCCACATCCATGAAGGTACATCCAATCTTTCATGTTTCTCTTTTAGAAACTTATAGCGAATTAACTTTATCAAGACACATATAGCCACCACCACCTTATATTGAAATCAAGGATCACATAGAATATGAGGTGGAATAAGTCCTTAATTTGCAACAGAGACACAAGAAGTTGGAGTATTTAATTCATTGGCGTGGCTATGATGTAAATAAGCAGACTTGGGAGCCAGCAAAAAATGTAACAAATGCGCCACAAAAGATACAAAAATTTCATCAACGATATCTTGATAAACCAAAAGTTGGCCACTAATAAAACGTGAAGATGAAGTCTTCTCTGAAAGAATGCATATAAGTAGGATCTAGGTCTTATCGAAATATAAGTTGTTACATTTTACTTTCTTGTAGTATCAAGATATCTAATTTCAGGGTGTATTTAGATATGGCTAGTGAGAATGTGGATACTATATTAGTGGTGCCATCTCAACCAAATAGCTCACAACATCAACCTCAAGATGAAGAATTAGAAGAGTCAAGAAGACGTTGAAGAATATCAAGTAGCAGATCATTCATAATTGTCTTTGAAGTTAAACCAATTCATGCAAGTAGTGGCGAAGCAATATTTTTAGGCCGTTTTCACAATGAAGACACAAAAGCTTAGGCATGGTCTCAAGTAGAAGGTGTTGGTCATTATCGATGGCTACAAGGACCCATGAATCATCTGCCTCATGAACAATAGCTAGAATATATTGCAAAGACTATGTGTCAAATCTTTGATTTCCTACGTTTGTGAATATACATCTCAAATGGCTTCTCAAAGACCTCGAAGCTAGAGGAGGAGGTGATGTCAAGGACATATTTATCAAAACCTTCTAGAATATTCTAGAAGAATCTTAGAACTCTTTAGAATCTTTCAGAGCCTTCTAGTATCTTCCTAGTTGATAGAAGTTTCTTGAGAAGCTTCCTAGTTGGTAGAAGTTACTTGAAAAGCTTCCTAGTTGGTGGAAGTTACTTGAGAAGCTCCCTAGTTGGTGGAAGCTGCTTAAGAAGCTTCCTAGATAGGAGTATATATTGGAATTGAAGTTGAAGAGTTCTTCAGTCTCAACAACACATCTTTTAGAGCTCTAGTTCATCTCTCTGGTGTTGTTTCTTGTATTCATCTGATTAATCTAGTTCTTGCTAGTTCTTCTTAAATTTCTTGTTTAGACTTCCAATCTATATTCTGTGTTTGTGACAATTGTTATAGAGTTGTTTTAAGAATTTAAAAGATAATTTTTTCAATTGTCTTAGATGAAAAAATTCATATTTGAAAATAATAAGGTAGAATTATTTTTTCATTTAATTAATAATGAATTATTAAAAAAATTAAAATTATTGATGGAAGATAATATAAAAAATAATAGAATCACTAATAATTGATGATTTCTAAGGTAATGAATATATGTATTAAAAAAAATATTAAAGAAGTAAGGTGGTAGTAAGACAAGATATTAGGCTTCTATTAATTATAATATTTCAAAAGCAACCAATAGAGCCTATTATATTAGTATCTATTATTTTAATTCCTATGCTTGTAGTTGCACTACAAAATAATACAATAGAGGAGTTGGTGATATCAAGGATACGAGAATATAGAGTAAGAGATTTAAACTAGAATAAGGTTTCAAGAAGAAATCAACAAGAACTTGAATTAATCAGATGAGTACACAAATAATATCAAGAAAGGTAAGCTAGAATTCCAAGAGATGTGTTGTTGAGATTGCAGAACTCTTTAGTCTAGACTGCCATATATATTCCTGTCTAAGACTCTTTTTGAGTGGCTTCTATCAAATTAAGAAGCTTCTCAAGTAGCTTCTATCAACTAGAAAGCTTCTCAAGTTCTTTCTACTAACTACAAAGCTTTTTGAGTTACTTTCACCAATTAGAAAGCTTCTCAACCGACTTTTATTAACTTAAAAATCTTTAAAATATTCTAGAAAGTTCTATGAACTTCCAAAGTATATGTCTCTAATATCACCCCTTTCTCTAGAAAATTTTAAGAAGAGCCTTTGAAAATTTTCAAAGGTATAACTTGAAGGTTGGACATGGTGACTGACTTGCTTATTTCTATCACTGTATTCTATCTTAGAACAAATGACTGCATATTGATGAAAGTTTTAGTTTAATTGTCCTTTTCTTATGAGTATTCTTTAAATCCAATCTTCACCAAGAAATTATCATTGAACATGTTTGGATTTTTGGAGATAGAATCAATAAATTTTTTATATCTTTTGAAATACATTGGTAAGATTTTTGGCCAATTCCTATGTGCCATCATTGATATCATAGCCATGCCAATGAACAAGATATTCTAATTTTTTCTATCTTTGTAGTAAATCTAGTACTATTTTGATTTTATATTTTTTATGATTTATGATTTTGATATTAGGTGGCAATTATTATATTTTTTTCAAAATATGTGATTTTTTATAAGGCTCTAAAAAAAGATATAAAGAATTGGATGTACCTACATAGAAGATAGTAGTTCCAAGCAATATGCAATTGAATTAATTTGCTTTCAGATAGAAAATGGTCCTAATCTTTGATAGTCCAACCTATTGCATGGTGGCTTAGTCTTGATCTTCCATCAAAGAAGCCATATTTTATCTCCAATATAAAAAGTAGACAATTGATTCCTGAATTTATTTGCAAATGCCTTATAAGCATCTTCAGTTGCTTATAATTGAAGCTTTAAGATTATTTGGTATTGCAATATATGCTTTGAAAATCCTTCAACTATTGGATTATTATTTTTTGGCATATTCTATAAATCAAGCTTTGAATGATATCCATAGTTGGAATAAAATGATATTTATTAAATTGAGGCATGAATAATATTATTCTATAAAAATTTTGCTAATGGTAGATATAAGATCTAATTGTCTTATTGATAATTGATGCTGTATCATAAATACTACTCCAAAACTTGATTAACTCGTTTTGTTTGGTAATCAATTTGGGGATGGAAAGCCGAAGAAAGTTTAATGTCTACTTTCAATATTTCAAAAATACATCTCTAAAATTTAGATATGAACTAGGATCCTTGATTGGATATGATATCATCTGATAGGCCATAATATTGATATATATATTATCTAGAAATAGCCTTGTCATTTCTTCACTAAATATAATCTTTTTACAAGGAATGAAATGAGCCATCTTTATGAATCAATCAACCACCAAAAAGATGCTATTTAATGAATTAGATGGGAGTAGATTTGTGATGAAATCCATCAAGATAAAAGACCATGATTGTCTTTGAATAGATAAGGGCTGTAAAAATCTATAAGAATAATATTGAGAATTCTTAAACCTTGAATAGATGTTTTAAGAGAGCACAAAGTCTTTTATAGCCTTCTACATTTGAAGCCATCACAAATCTTAAGAAATAAATTCCAAGGTCTTATTAAATCCAAAATAATATATAATTAGAAAGTCATGGAAATATTAAAGAACGCACAATTATATTGGTCTTTTTGGAATATACAAACATTCTTGAAAGTATAGAAGGTCTTTTTTAAGCTTAAACTTATCAATATTTTTATTGAGATAATACTTAATATCAAGGACCAAAGTATCATTAGTGGTTGCAATATGCACTTCATTGAGGAAATTAGAATCAATAAGTACTGATATAATAGTGATGCAAAAGCAAAATTACTCCGGTTTTAATAAAATTGCATATTGTTGATTAAATATTGCCTCTTCTATCCTTGATATAAGATATGATTTCCTTGATAAAGAATCAAACAATCCTTGTTGCTTTTCAGGTCAATAAATAATGACAAAGTTAAATTGAGATAATGACATATTCTATTGAACTTAAAGAAAATTAAAAACTAGTGTTGATATAAAATATTCCAAGTTCTTGTGATTTATATATACAACCATAAGATATATTGTTCCTTTAAAAAAATGATGCCATTCTTGAAAAAAATTTAAAATAACAATAAGATCTTTATTATAGATTTTATAATTAATTTTAGCAACAAATTTTTTTTGAGAATAAAATATAATAGGATAGAATTTATTGTTTATATCCATTTGTGGAAGTATGGCCTTTAGTGCAAAATTTGAAGCATTGGTCTCCATATAGAATGCTTTTGTAAAGTCTAAATGTATCAAATTTGGGATTGTGGTAAATGCCATCTTGAAGTCTTATAATGCCTTTTCCATTTGAAGCCTCTATTCCAACTTATCTTTGTATGTCAATTGAATAAGAGAGGCAACAATTTGAAAGTAATCTTTGATGAAGATCTCATAGAAGTTAGTAAATCTTAGAAAATATTATATATCTTTTACAATCTTTAAAATAGTCCATTGTATAACCACCTCCACCTTTTTGGAATCTATCATCAAATCTTCAATAGATATGATGTATCTCAAAAATTCCATCTTTGGTTGATGAAATATATATTTTTCTAGCTTGACATATAAATCTGTATCTCATAGCTTTTGTAATACCAACTTGACATGTCCCTTGTATTCCTCTAGATTTTTCAAGTAGATCAAGATATCATTAAGATTAATCACCACAAACTAGTTTAGGTGCTTTGAAAATATGTCATTCATTAAATATTGAAAGATAATAGATACATTTGTTAATTCAAAAGATATGATATTATACTACAAATGTCTACACCTTGTCTAAAATATGGTCTTTTATTCATCTCCTTCCTTGATTTGTACCAAGTTATATGATCCACAAAGATCTATTTTATAGAACTTGGCTTGACTAAGTTATTCTAAAAGTCATGAAATTAACGATAGTAGATAATAATTCTTCATGGTTATCTTATTTAATTTTTGATAATCAATGGATATATGTAAGGAACCATCTTTTTGTTTCACAAAGAATACAAGTGCACTTATTAGAAACTTTGAATGCCTCATGAAGTTCTTTGTAAGATTTATGTTAATATAATCTTTCAATGCAAAAAGTTCATTTTAAAAAAGATTATAAATTGGGCCAAAAGATGATTGCTTTCTTTTTTGAAGATCTATAGCATAATTGTATAGTTGGTGCTCTTATAATATATCAGTATTTTTTTTTTTTAGAGAACATCTTAAAATTTGCTATATCACTCTAAAATACTTGCTAATAAAGTTATATCTTTTTTAATTAAAATTACATAAATAACCAATGATATATTTTTTTTGACCAATATTATAAAAGCTCTTGTTTCAACAAAATAAAACTTATCAACTCATGAATTTTTACAAAGTTATCTAATAGGAATTTCTATCAAAAATATTATTCTTTATAATCTCTAATTTATAAATAGATTATATTTTTTTAACCAAAAAAATTTAATAATAATAGGATTTAAATTTTTTTTAATAACATTGAACACAATTTGGTTGCTATGATCTTTAAATGATACTTCTATAGGCATGGTTTCATAGATGATACTACTAGAAAATAAAGACTATCAATCTATTACTTTTACATGAACAAATTTGGATTATTATATTAAAAGAATTTTATAAAGCTTAGCAAATGCATCATCTATAAAATAAGCAAATGCCTCCAAATCTAATAAGGTAATTGTCTAAAGCTTTTGAAGGCTAAAACATAAAAGAGTTGTATAATAAATACCAAGTTGAGCAAAAAAAGAGGAATCTAAATAATTTTGCAATATTGAATTATCCAACCCTACAATCTCTACTATACTTGAATATCCTTATTTTCCTAAATGATTGCATTCCTAATTTTGGTGATGTGTCGATTTTATTTTTTTGAATAATTACCAACCTTGTGGCCTTTTTTACTACAATATAAGCATAGACCTTCTTCTATTTAATGCTTCTTTTTTTGTAGATTAAAAAATTTAAAATGTATCACATCTAATTACATATCTTTTATTTTTGAATGTAAATTGAGAATGCTTGCTGATGTAGTAAGAGTATGTCAGATTGTGTGTTGTTTTGCTAAAGCCCATGAACATTAATCTTGATAATATTTGAATAATTAATTATCATATTTTACAATTTAACTAATGGCTTCATTGAGCAAATATGGATTTGAAAGCGATAGTAACAAATCTTTCACATCATCTCTTAATCTCTAATAGAATTGATCCATTAAGGCTTCTTTGTCTCAATTGATGTTGTATGCTAGTTGCTTAAAATTGGATATATAGATTGATGCAGAGCGCACCCCTTGACGCAATGCTTGGATCTTAATTATTCTCCAATGAGCCTTATTATATTTTCCAAATGCTTTTGCAAATGCTTCTATAAAAACCTCAAAGCTGCTCAAAATTGGTGATTTTTTTAAAAATAAGAGAGCAAAGTATGATAATACTTGCCTTGTAAGTAATATGTCAACCAATCTAACTTGTGATTTTTTTGTCAAATAAGTATTTAGTTGTAGAATTGTTATCAATTGAATTTGATTGACAAATCTTTAAAATTTTGAACGCATTTCATTATATTTTCTTAAAAGACTAACTTGAGGCTCCTTACATTACTAAACATGTGGATTTTTTTGGCACATCATATGTAGTACTGCATTTTCAAGTCCAAAAGTTGGAAGTGGATGTAGTTTAAATTGTGGTATTCTAGATGTTGCATCATTATGAAGTTTTTCAACAACTTCTTCAATCTCCACAATCCTAGCAGATAATGTAGTAAGAACATTTATAAGATGCATAGTCAAGACTAAAAAATACTTTAGCCTCAACTTCCATATATATTCCTATTTAAGGTGCTTCTTGAGCAGCTTCTATTAAATTAAGAAGCTTCTTTAGCTCCTTCTACCAACTTGGAAGCTTCTCAAGCTCCTTCCACTAACTATGAAGCTTCTTGAGCTACTTTCATCAACTAAAAAACTTTTCAATTGACTTTTATTAACTTAGAAAGCTCTAATATGTTCTAAAAGATTTTGTAAACGTCTAAAGTATATATTCCTAACACCAATCTATTTGGTGCTATCTAAAATCTAAGACCTCTTCTACCTTAAGTTTTTTATTATTATCTACTTTCATAGGAAGTGGTGGCATTTGTCTTCTTTCTTATAGATCTGCTATTTTATATGGCTCAAATAGAGATGTGAAGAATATAAGATGAATCTTCATAGATCCCAATAGATTTAATCAATAAGCAACTGGATTGAATTATTCACAAATAAAAAATGGTCAAAGCTTATGATAATCTAGCTTATCACAAAGACAAATAGTCTTGATATTACGACAAAATAACCATATCTTATTATCAACATAGAATTGATATTTTTTCTTGTAATAGATATCTATATTGAACTTTTGTCATTCTTGAGCTTCTTTTAATTATGCCTTCATTGTTGTATATAGCTCTAATAATCAATTTGCTAAGTCTTTCATTGTAGGATTATCAACTTTTAAAAAGTCTAAAGTATCAAATCATAGATAATAACAATAATTAATAATTTTTTTTATTAAGTAGAAGAATATATCAAATTATTATAAGCAAACTCTACCAATGGTAAAAGAGTTGTCTAATCATTTTAATGATAATTGATGGTATACCTCAAATATTGCTTCAAAATTTGATTTACTTATTTTGTTTATCTATCAATTTGAGAGTAGAAGATTGACAGTAATTTTATGTCCACCTTCAATATCTTAAAAAGGATTTTCCAAAATTTTGATACAAATTGCATCCCTCTATTTGATATAATATTCTTTGGCAATCCATGATAGTAATATATATTGTCAAAGAAGAATTTAGCTATTTTTTTACTTATGATAGATTTTATATATAATATAAAATATGCTATTTTGGTGAAATAATCTACAATCATAAATATAGAATCATATGAACTTGAAATTAGTAGATCTATGATAAAATCCCTAGAAACAAAAGACTATAGCTGTTCTAATATAAGTAATGATTGGAGAAGTCTGCAAGATTAATAATAAGGAGTTTTTAATCTTGAAGAAATATCACATGACTGGACAAAATTTTTAATAGCCTTCTACATTTGAAGCTATCAAAAATCTCTTGATATTAGTTCCAAAGTCTTATTGTATTTAAAATATTCTGCTGTAAAAAAGTTGTAATGAGCTTTGAGAGCATATAGCTGTACTTCACCTTTTAAAATATACAAGTATCTCTTGAAATAGAGTAGATTGTTTTTGAACTCAAACTTAGAAGTATCATGAGACTTAAATGAATTATTCTTAATGTCATGAATAAGAGGGTCTAAAGACATACTTGATTGGACTAGTTTGAAAAAAGTTAAATCAATAGTCAGTATCGATTTCATTTTTCAAAGATAAAATTATTTTGACTTTAATAAGATTGTCTTTTGTTGATTAAAAGCTACATTTCTTTCTTTTAATATAAGATAAAAATATTTAGAAAGGATATGAGACAAATCTTGTTGTTTTCTACCTCATAAGTAATAATGAATTCAAATCTTGACAAAAATATATTCCAACAAGCTTGGTGATAATTCTAAATACGTGTTCACATGAAATACTTAAGGTTCTTGTGATTTATATATATAGTGATTAGATTGGAAGTGCTTTTTAGATAATGATACCATTCTTAAAAAGAATCTATGATTGCAAAAAGTTCTTTGATATAAATCTTATAATTAATCTTGATTATTAAAACTTTTTTTGAATAAAAATCTATCAAATGAAATTTTCAATTATTCTCATTTGTAACAATATTGCATCTAAGACAAAGTCAAATATATTTGTTTTTATAAAAAATGCTATGAAAAAATTGACGTGATATAAGATTGATATAAAAGTAAAAGTTATCTTCAAAGCTTCAAATGATACTTCTGCTTCTTTATTCCATTCAAGTTTTTTTTACAAGTTAAGTGTATTAGTGGAGCTGCAAGTTAAATTTTTTTTTGATAAAGATCCAATAGTAATTGGCAAATTCCAAAAAATATTGCTCATCTTTTATAGTTCTTGGAATTTTTTAGTCCATAATTATCTAAATTTTTTTAGAATTCATTATTAGATTGTTGTTGTATTATGATTCAACTATCATGTGAAAATATTATATATATATATATATATATATTTAATGTATAATTTATTACATAACTAAGTGAAAGCCATATCAATGGATTTTTATTGATTAAAAAATATGATTTGGTTGTTAATTTAGAGGAAATTATTATGGACATAAGATTTATTCCAATAATTATTTAATTAATATGAATAGATAGGAGTAGGTAAAAATAGACTAATTTGATAATATCTTATAGAAAAGCTTCTTAGAAGTTTCGTAGGTGCATATTCACCTTCATACATGTCTCTGAGCGATTGATAGATTAAAAACTTGGCGAATAAGCTAGCTATGTGTTGTACATGTTGGTAGTTTGTGGAACAAGTTAAATACATGGTGCACATATAGGAAACTTGTCTTATAAGTTTAACATGTGTCTTGCAAATTAGACACATATTGGAGGTTCTATAATATGCCGCCATATAGCTTTAGGTAGATAGTATATATAGAGACAAGAATGAAGCCTTTTATACTCTTATCAATTCTTTTCTTGCTTCTAGTTTAGTTCAAGAGTCATTATATTTTTTAATCTTTAACAATAGCCATTTTAATTTCTTCTTTAATATATATATATATATATATATATATATATATAATTTTTATTTTTATTTTTTTTGATATAGATTTTATTGATTTATGTAATTTTTTTAAAATTTGTATTCTTGATAAATTGACAAGAGTGAAGATACAATATCAAAGCTTTGTCTTTTCTTGATTAAGAGTAGATTATCCCATTCTCTTGATAAAAAATATGCATATTAGAAGTTGTAGATTACCTATTTCTAAAACAAATATTATCCTTAGAATTTTTTTGCTTTATTCTTAAGTGTTTTATTTTATAGTGAAAGTAGACATTCTTTTCTTTCTATTGTATTATTGTGGAAGATCTTGTTGAAATAAAGAGCACAATGGTACAAATATAAGAGCAAATGAAAAAATTAATACTTGCAATGCATCAACTCAATTGTCCACCACAAAGAATAATAAGATTAGGAAGAAGTGAAGATATAGAGATGATTGGAGCTGCTTCAAGCCAAACCACTTTACTTACGATGGAAAATCATTTAAACATCAAAGAACCAAAAATTATTTTGTCGGAGAAGTTTGATAGCACCAGATCTAAGTTTCAAAGATTCATCAATCAAGTAGAATTGGTGATTGAAGTTCAACCTCAAGGTTATCTAATTCAAGGATAAAAAATTAAGTTTATTAGAATACTACTTTCAGATTCTACTTTATTAAGATTTTCATCTTTTTTTGAATGACGTTGTTGTGGTAGAGGGAATTTGCTTCAAAAAAGCACTAGACTTTTAGCTACCACTAATTATTCAATCAAGATCTAAGTATAGTAAAAACCCCCAAATTTATATAAAGTCTCTTTCATAGGGCTATTACACCTAATACACAAGTCTTATTTCATCAAACCACTCAAAACATAACAAAATATTCTAAACCCTCATTTTCCGTAAGAAGGGAATTTTTTCCAAATTTCAACAATCCATAACTTTTAATCCAATTGTCCAATTTCACTCCAAATTTACATGAAGTGCTGATGTATTCTTCACAACTACCATCACAAATTTCAACTATTGATTCATTACCGATCTTTAGATATTGCTAAAATTAGTAGTAGCTTCAAACCCTTGTTTATAAATACCCATGTACTAAATTCTCTATATTTCACAAAATAAAAGTCAAAATACTATGAAATTTTAATTTATAGCTTTTTAGCATAATATTATATATTCTAGGAAAGTTTGAGACAAAAATTCGTCTAGAAACTCAAGATATGGCAAACCCCATTACTATCAACAAAATAGCCTACTTATTGCCTTGGAATTCGATCTACTGTCTTTGACTCCCAATATCTCCTTCTTCAAAACTTTAAATGTAATAATTTTTCTACATTTGGTGTAGATTTTAAAATCATCTCTCTAGTTGCACCTTCCGATTTCTAAAAGCTTACATACAACTCCTCCAATCCTCAAAAGAGTGATAGTAGGTACAATTTATACACCCTAACTTTAAGTGCCTACTCCTCCCTCATAAAAACTCCAAATCCCTTGATTTTTATACCAAAATTATAGTACAAAAAACAAGCTTTCTAACCCTAGTCTCTGATTTTTTTGAATGGCCTCCCTAAAGTTGCCAAAATCCTTGTTCTTGTTGTAGGTAGCCTCCTCAAAGCCTATTGGATGTGACCATTGACCAATAGGAATGAAGAACTTCACCCCTTGTCTTCATTCATTCATTCTTTGTCTTCATCCTTCCAAATAAACCTCTTAGTAGTTTAATTGTTCATCTTTAGGCCTCAACCTTCTCTCAAGGCTTCATACTAAATATTTAAGTTTTATATAAATTAAATCCCATAACCAAACTAAGTAAAAATCTAAAATAAAGTTTCTTATACCAACTCCCTTTAATTTATTTTATTAACCATTCTAACACATATCTAAACCTATAAACATATTATATATTTTGAGTGGATTTTACATATTGTAAGCAATTATAGTATTGTGATCCAATATTGGATAATTTGGAGGCATTTTTAGCGGAGTTTTAATCTATGTATGGAAAATATGATGCAATTTGTGTTGCAACCAACAAGATCTATATCTTGCGTTAAGACAATTGATTAGTAATATCATATGCTTTATAATTTTGATAACTAGTAATTGATACTAAGTGGGATGATGCTGTATTCATTAGCCAATTTTTTTATGGATTACAATATGAAATAAAGAAATTGATACTCAATTTATTCAATCCTCAAACATTGAATCAAGCAATTGACTTTGTTGTAAAGTGTGACAATTTGCTTTTTGAATTTTGATCTAAAAATTAGATAAAAGAGCTCCAACTTTATTATAATACAATGGCAATACCAACGTCTTTTCAATACATACATTTAAAAGTAAAAGACATATAATTTGACGTGGTACATTTTAAATCTTTTACTAAATAAGAAAAGACTTATTATTGTCAAGAATGATTGTACTTATTATAGAGAATCTAAGTACACTGCTCAACATTGTCCAAAGAAACAGTCTAACTATAAAATAAAAAGTATGGTTGTTAAAAAAGACAATATATTGAGAAACAAGTTTGTCTAGTCATAATAGGAACCATATAGCTAGAATCTTATATAACTCTTAATACAGATCCTATTCTCTCTTGAGAACCCTCTTCTTATTTTATAATAGATGTGTATTTGGGACCTAAGAATCACAAAGCCTCTATCTTATTAGCTTCAAGAGCCTCAGTGTATTTTTTAAATAATTTTTTTATTAAAAATCATAAAATATCTTCAATATAGAAAACTAAATCCATACATGTAGAAGTCATAAATGATTGTCTGTTATCTTTTGGAGATGTTGCTCATGAAATCCTTCCTATAAATATAATAATAGATGGTCATAATAATTATGTAATCTTTAATATAATTAAATCTCCTTCCAATCCATTTATTTTAGGTCTATCATGGCTAAAAAAGTATAATCTTTAAATAGATTAGATTTCTCATAGACTTGATTTTTTTCAAAACATTAATAAGAGTCTTATTAATTAAATGAAAAGCCATAAGGCTAATATAATAAAATTTGTACTTATAAATACAAAGGCTTTTATGAATGTAGCAAAAAATAGATCATCTTTTGTCATTTATACTATATCTATTTTTGATGGTGAAAAGACTTCAAGTGATATTCCAAGAAAATATCAAGATTATTAAGATATTTTTGAGAAGAAGAATACAAATATTCTTTCAAAGCATCATCCATATAATTATTCAATTGATCTCAAAGTAGGAATTCAACCTCTATTTAGACCATTTTATAGTTTATCACAGAATAAATTAATTGAATTCAAGAAATATATTAATGAAAATTTAGCCAAGAATTTCATACGCCATTCAAAATCTTTAATAGAAGCTCTTATCTTTTTTATAAAGAAAAAAGATGAGTCACTACAAATATGTGTAGATTATTGAAGGCTCAAGAAGATTACTATTAATAATATATATCCTCTATCTTTGATATTTAGACTTCTTGATCAATTAAATCAAGCTAAGATCTATACAAAAATAAATCTACAAAGAACATACAATCTGATGAGCATCAAAGAAGGAGATAAATGGAAGATTGCATTTTGAATAAGGTATAGACATTTCAAATATAATATCATATCTTTTGGACTTATAAATGTATCAATTACTTTCCAACATTTTATAAATAACATTTTTTGTGAGTTCCTTAATGATTTTATTGTGTGCTATTTAGACGACATTTTGATCTACTTTAAGAATATAAAAAAATATAAATTTCACATTTCTTGTGTGTTACAAAAACTTAGAGATGCAAGATTATATGCCAAGATGGAAAAGTGTGTATTTTACACTACTCAAGTTGATTTTTTAAGATACATCATTTAAATGATCATCTTAAGATGGATCCTAAATAAGTTCAAACAATCATGGATTGGAAGATTTTAAAAATAGTAAGAGATTTGTAATACTTTATGAGATTCATCAATTATTATTGAATCTTCATCAAAAACTTTTTTTAAGTTACAGCTCCACTTACACGCTTAATTTGTAAAGACAAATTTGAGTAGAGTAAAGAAGTAAAAGCATTGTTTGAAGCTTTGAAGATGGCTTTTATTTCTGCACCAATCTTATATTGTATTGAATTTTTTAAGGCATTTTTTATGAAAATAGATGCATTAGACTTTGTTTTAGATGCACTATTATCACAAATGGGAGTAAATGACTATCTCCACCTAATAGCTTTTTATTCTAAAAAATTTTCAGTAACAAAGATTAACTTCAAAATCCATAATAATAAACTTCTTGTAATTGTAGATTCTTTTTAAAAATGGCATTATTATCTAGAAGGCGCTTCTAATCTAATCACTATGTATATAGATCATAAGAACCTTGAATATTTCATGTCAATATCCATATTAAATCGTTGTCAAATTTATTGGAATATGTTTTTTTTAAGATTTGATTATTACTTATTAGCTAAGAAAATAATAAGGTCTATTCAATGCCTTTTCTAAATGTTCTTATTTTGTATCAAAAGAAGAAAATTTAGCTTTTGATTAACAAAAAGAAATCCTCTTGAAGCAAAAGCAATTTCATCTTTGAGCAATGAAATCAACATTTGCTACTGATTCAATTTTTTTCAAGCAAGTCTAGTCAAATATGTCTTAAGACCTTTTTGTTCATGAGATTAAAAATAATTCATCTAAGTCTTATGATATTCTTAAGTTTAAGTTTAAAAATGATTATAGAATGGGTAGGAATTTTATGATTTATGATACATAGTTTGTAGGATTAAGAATAGGCAATAAATCAATGAATGGCTACTTTAGAAGGCAGAATGGATGAGGAAGTTAAAAAAAATAATTATCATTGGTTGTGTAGCAATTAACACAGCCAAAATAAGTATAAATTGATTGGGTACGAAAGACTTGGGGCTAGACTGTGATAGTGCTAAGTCGAAATAAGCTTAGTGCTATCTCTTGTTTTTATTTTTTTTTTCTTTTAGACTGTAGTGGAGAATCCAGATTACATTCTGGTTGATTAAACCATGTCAATTATGGAATATAATTATAAAATAGATAATTCAATTCAATAATGTATGGATGAATAAGAAATTATAATCGATTGTTGCTTGAATTTGGTATAGCAAATTGGCAGTCGAAGACTGGATATGTCTATATAATTTAATTGTGAGTGAGAATATTATGCCGCATTGGTTGTGAGAGTTGAGCAATGAAAGAGAATTTTGGAGAGATGATTCGTTTCAGAAGAAGTTCTTAGTGAGAAGTTATTTTCAGTGATTAGAGAGTGAAGCAGGTGTAAGTAGTCTATTGAGACAGTGTAACATTGCCGGATGTTGTTATGCTATTGGAAGAAGACAACAAATTACAATAGGAGAATTTGTGGAGGATTGGAGCATGAAGTTTATTCTTAGTTGTGGAATAATAAAATCGATAGAGTGGACGGCATTATTTTTAAGCGTTTACATGTGCATTGGACTCTGATGTTCAGAGGCGGTTAGTTGTGTGACCTTAACAGTTTAATTCAATGCCGTTAGTCTTTTCTTGTGTTCAAAATCTTCTTTACATATTTATTCTAAGCAGTATTGGTAGAATAAGTAATATGAAAAAGCACATTTTGGTGCCACTGTTGGGAATTGACAATAGTATTGAGTGTTAAGAATTAACTGCTGAATGTGTAGTTGAGGATGTCACATGAAGAGGTTACAAAACTAATTTTTGATTGGAAAGTGAAATCGAATGTATAGTTAAATTAGAGATGGAAAGCAATGTCAATAATAGATGATGAAAGATTATGGTTAATAGGAATAAGAACATTGCTCTGAGAAAAATACGTTAGTTGAAAAGAAAATAGGAGAGAATCTAAGTAAGAAATTTGTTGTAGGATGAGCAAGAACGGAAGCTAAAAAAGAAGCGTCGATAGAGTTGGATTAAACAATGGTTGCATGCATGTTGGCACATTCGAGCATATCCAAAATATGAAAGATCTTTAATATTTCAGACATAGATATTCTTAAGGAAATTGCCAAGAGTACTCGTGGATAATTCGGCAAATAGCCCAGCGTATCTCTTCAGTCCATTAACAAAAAAAAAACAGAGCATAGAAGAATTGAGTATTCCATTGGATACTTTCTCAATAGTGGATATTGCCGATTCTAGCAAGATTAGTTCTTTAGAAGAGCATGAATTGCTAGTTAGTAAAGGCTAATTTAGTGTGTTTTAAAATGCGTTGTTTTTACCTCAATTTCAACTAATAAAATTATTTGTAGATAATAATAGTAAATTACGGAGGCTTGGAAGTTTGAAAAAGATAATTATGAGAGGCAATATTTATTTTAATAAAGAATTGAGTAGAACATTGTCACCTTCAATGGCGGCGAGGAGTCCAATAATTCCAATTGCAATCCAAATGGTGCGGTGGATGATCGCACAACTAGCATAGTTCCATTATTTATCTTTAGGGGTCTACCAAGAGCAGATCCATATCAATACTTGTCTCAATTCTTGATTGCATGTGTAGCCAATAATGATAGAGCTGAAGATACTTGATTAAGATGGCTGCTAGCAACCTTGAAAGACACGACATTTGAATGATATAATTGCCAACCCATGGGAAATTTTTTTAATTGGGAGGCATTGAAAAATACATTTTTGACTCATTTTTGATCAATAAGATTCAAAGAACGTCTTAGGAAAAGATTAATAAATAGCAGAATGGTACCAAGAGAAGCGATGCAGTCATATTATGGCCGAGTAGCAGATATCCTTTATAAATGGCCAAATAATCAAATGTCGGATTTGTTTGTTATGTCTATATTGGTTAATTGACTACACCTACCAGAATTAAAGATGTTTGTAAAAGAGGCCCAACTTGTGACTATGGTTGCTTCACTTGACCGAGCTAAAATATGGAAAGAATATCATTATGACCAATTCTTAACCATAGGAGCCACAATGATTCCATCTCAAGGAGGGTATCAAATGCCAACTTGGAATGAAACAATGGATAGTTATCCAAGAATAATTGATTACGGCGCAAATCTTAGTGCTAATCCATAGGGGATAATAAATGCCATTCTATTGTAGATTGTACCACTAACAACCACAATTCTATATTCCTTATACTCTCTATATCAAAAACCAATACCTAGAAAAGAGTTATCTATTAATTTAATATCAAAGGATCCAAATAAGACTTTGTTATTAACTTTGACAAAGAAGATGGACGAGTTGGCTATTAATCTGGCAAAAAATAAGAAAAAGAGGCATAAACCAATTAATATGCGCCCCAATATTTGGTACAATAATTGTAAAGAACAAGGCCATTTGGTAACGGAATGTTTTTTACTATCCCAAATGACTATACAATGTATATTTTGTGGAGGTAAGCATATAACTACCAATTGTTGGAATTTAAGAAAACAACAACAGTTTGAAAATCATACCATGATTCAACCAACTTGGTGGCATGTTAATCAAGTTCAGATAGGAATAGGTTTGGCTAGAACGAGAATTGTCCAACTAAACAAAATAGAAATTTCTTTAATTTTCAAAATTTTGAGTATAACCAAGAAGGTGACCCTAATTCTCAAGGTTTTGTGCAAAATCAGCAAAGACACTCCGAATATCCACCCATTCAAAATCCAATTTCAAATCCTATAGTACCAACTAGTCGGCTGAGATCCTTTATCCATCTAATCTGGAACAATCTTAGCTGGTATATATCAATCAAAATGTCCAATATTTGTGATGGAGGTAGAAAAAGACCACTTTAATGTTATTGTTGCAGATAGATAGGACATTATGCTAGTAAATATTCTAATCTAAGAACCAATGATGATTATGCTTTAGTATGTGGAAATTATAAGTAATCTGGACACACTTATCAGTAGTGCAATGCTCCATTTAATGTTAATAACCAAGATCAGTGTATATAGCTTCAAAGTAAGATGAACAATAATATTCAAGTTCTACAAGATTCTTCAATAAATCGGATGGAATGCATCCATGTAGTACTTACATGGGCCTAAAAAAAAAGAAAAGATCCAATTTAAAAATTGAGAGTATTAGTTGCAGCGGACTAATTTAATTCATTAGATGGTACTCCAAATCTAACACCAATATTGAAGATATTACCAATGTTGGGATCCAATGCATTTGTGCAACTTGAGGATGTCTCTAGCCTCGGGATATTAGTTCAATCAAAACTAGTACCAATATCTACAAAGTTTCAAGAGCCATCTTATCTATTAAAAGATCCTCTCATGAACAAGAATTCCGACAAAGTCCATTCAACAGTTCTAATTCCAAACATCATAAGAAAATTATCTCAAGGAATTAAATTGAAATCCATGAAAAAGAAGAGGGCCTTGGAAATCATTGCCAATATAAAACCATATGATATTATGAAAGATTTGGATGAAATTAAACCTTCTATTATAATGAAGCAATTGTTAATAGTTGCGCTAGAATGTCGTTCTACATTGAATTTCTTATTACTATGATGTAGAATTCATAATAAAGAAATTTATGAGATTAGTTTGAAATTCATGAAGTTAGTTTGAATCACTATCAATGTATCAATTGATGGTGTTTTCATTCTTGGAATTCAAGTGGATGGTGGCTCTAGTATGAACTTAATGAATGCCAATACAATGGAGTTGGATTTAAAACAATTATTATCCACAATATTGGTATTGAGAATGGCAAATTATAATATAGTGAAACCAATAGGTATCTTACATAGTATTGACACCGTAATTATGAGAATCACATATGAAATTGATTATATTATTTTTTGATTACAAAGTTCCACTTTATCATATCTAATTTTATTGAATCGGTTGTGGCTATATTAAGCCAAAGTTAGGAATGATTGGAATTGAAGAACGTTAATTATTGGGAAGAATAGTGACAAGATTATTTTATAGATGTATCTAGTTCAATATCATTGTGGGCTCAGAAGCAACATCTGATGATGAGGGCCAATCTGAGGCAAAATATGATGAAGTTAACAATGCAATGGAAGTTGGTAAGGATCTAATTCACATTCAAAAGCAGGGCGTGTTATACTAGTATAGAGGACCTAGAGAATATTTATTGTATTAGGAGGATGCAGCAAATTTTGATGATGTCATTGCGATCTAGATGAATAATTGCGCGGTAAATGAAATTAGTACATTGGAATCAAAATTAGGTAGTTCCAATGTAATGGATTATATGAAGGATTCAGAGCAGGAGAGGCAAATGAAACTGGAAGTTGATAAAGAATTTGTATGCCAATCCATTAACTTGGACTCTAATGAAACATCTCAGATTATCAAAATATATACCAATATTACGGGTATAGAACTGAAAAATTGGAAAGAATTCTTTCTATGTCATAAATCTGCTTTTGCTTGGTCGTATGTAGATTTAAAAAATATATTCCTGCCAAAGTTTATGAGCATCAAATTACCTTAGAGGAGGATGCTACAGTAGTTTGTCAAAGACAACACTGCCTTAATCCAAAATATTCTCTCATGGTCAAGGAGGAAGTAGATAAATTTTTAGATGTGGGCTTCATATATCTAATTCCGTATAGTGAATGGATTTCACTGATTAAGATGGTGCCAAAGAAGAATGGAAAAATCCGAATCTGTAAATATTTTTGTAAACTAAACGCGGCTACTAAGAAGAATTATTTTCTTTTACCTTTTACAGATAATATATTGGACGCAGTAGCTGAGTATGAATGTTATTCCTTTTTGGACAGATTTTTGGATTATAATCAAATAAAAATTGCTGAAGAGGACTAGTTGAAGGTTACTTTTATTACAAATTAGGGCACATTTGCTTATAAAGTGATATTATTTGGATTATGTAATGCCTCGGCTACATTTCAAAGGATAATGATGTAAGCATTTCAGGATTATTTACGATTGTTGATGGAGATATTTTTAGATGATTTTTGCACATTCAATACGACAGCGAATCATTTAGAATGTCTTGTTAAATATTTGGACCAATGTAATAAATATAGGATATCTTTGAATTCTGAGAAGTGTCAATTTGGCATACCATTGGAAAAGCTTTTGGGACACATTGTTTCCTTGGCCGCTATCGCTACTGACTCAAATAAAGTTACTCATATATTGACTTTAGTAAAGCCAGAAACAGTGTCAGGTGTTCGTGGTTTCGTAGGCCATGTCAACTATTATAGACAATTCATTTATTTATTTACAGTAATATGTCAATCGTTAACAAATCTCTTAAAAAAACCGCCATCGGATGGATCTAGTTCAATTTGGACTGAAGAATGTATAATTGCATTTGAGGAATTAAAACAAAAATTGGTGTCAGGACGAGTATTTGTTGCACCTTGTTGGACAAAACCATTTCATATTTGTCTTGATGCCTCGAATATTGCTATTGGATCCGTGTTAAGCCATAAAGATGAAAAGATTTTGGATCATCCCATCTATTATGCTAGTCGATAATTTATTGCTATGGAACAAAATTACACTATAATTGAACGAGAAGCATTGGGCATGATCTATTCTGTTCAAAAATTTTGATATTATTTATTTGGTTATCCATTTGTGTTTCATATCGATCATAATACTCTTAAGTATATGATTAATAAACCTCAATTGAGTGGACGTATTGCTCGATGGGTGTTATTCCTTCAAGAATTTAATTTTATCATTAATATTTGACCAAGAAAAAAACATGCTAATGCGGATCATTTATCCCGCTTGTCCAATATATTAGGTAATGAATCTATCAATGATATACTTCCTGATGTGGAATTATTTGCTGTCAATGTGATCACCCCAGAATATAGTGAATTGATTCAGTATCTGATATTTCAGACATTTCCACCTACATATAGTGAGAAACTTAAGAAATGCCTCATTTTAAAAACTATGCCGTATACGATGATTGGAGATGCCTTGTATAAGCAAGGGCGAGATAGAATTTTATACCATTGTATTTTTCAAAGTGAAGTATGTATCATATTGGAAGGATGCTATTTGGATAGTTGTGGAGGGCATTTTGCGAATGACAGCACTGCTTGTAAAACTTTAATGGCTGGATATTAGTGGCCAATAATATTTTTGGACATACACCAATAGGTCTAATGTTGTGATCCTTGTCAGCATATTGATAGACCTACTGGAACTTCTGCCATGCTATTGGTACCAATTTTGGCTCAAGCACCATTTGAGAAATGGGATATTGATTTTGTAGGACCAATTGCACCTGCCTCAAAAAATGGCCATAAAAGATATATTTTGGTAGCAACCGTTTATGTAACAAAATGGACTGAAGTAATGTCATGGCAAAAGTCTGCTTTGGATAGATGCAAGGTTCCGCTTTACAATCAAGTTGGATCCAATATGCACAAACCTTCTTAATTTTTTTTTTTTTGTAGTTACAAAACTATGTGCGTAATAAACCAATGAACCGGAAGCTTGAAAATTTATAAATCTAGATCCAGCCATTTTAAATAAGTTAAAATTTTGAAAATAAAAAATTTACTTCTTTATAAAATTCATCTTTATAAAAATTCTCAACTGTGAATTTGTTACCAATCACCAAATATCATCAAAATATTAGCAAGTAATTTTATAAGTCAAAACCAAACCAGAAATTTGAAAATTCATATTTTTAGATCTAGGTATTAAAATAAGCTCAAAATTTGGGGAATGCAAATATCATACCTTTGATCATTGTCACAAAACTTTTGAGCTATGATTTTAAAAGCCAAAACCAAATTGGAAACTTGAAAATTCATATTTTAAGATCTAATTATTTAAATAAGTTCAAAATTTGGTAAAACATAATTCATACCTTTGATCATTGTCACTAAATTTTTGAATTGTGAATTCATTACCGATCGTCAGATATCACCACAATATAAGCAAGTGATTTTAAAAGCCAAAACCAAATTAGAAACTTGAAAATTTATACTTTGAGATCCAGCCATTCAAATAAGCTCAAAATTTGGGAGCATAAAACTTACATCTTTGATCATCATCATACAAAATTTCCAATCCAAATTTGTTGCTAATCAACTGGTATCACCAAATTTATCAGGTACTTTCAAAAGTCAAAACCCTAGATACTTGAGAATAAAATTTGCCATTTCTCCCTATTCAAAGTCTCAATTGATATGAGATTTTAGACATAGATTCTTTATAATATAAGTGATATGTACACAAAAAAGATGAGGTTCAAATTCATCTTGAAATTCAAATTCTAGCTTAAAGCAAATCCTTCTATTTATCTAACTTCTTCAAAATCCTAGTTTAGTTTGTTAGTTTTAATCAGCCATATTTCACTCATTCTAGACTCATTTCTATAAATTCTTAGATGTATATTGTTTAACTTGAAGTCTAGTTTTTGATCCAATTTCCTAATTTCTTGCTAGTATCTTAAAACTCCTAATATATCTAAAAAAGAGACAATAGATATCATATTAGTAGCCTAAGTTCAAACAAGTATAACTCTCTCATCTAAGCTCTGAATCATGCGTTTCTACCACCTAAGCTCATGCCAAGAAGAAGCTCTCTCTAAATACATCCCTGGACTTGTCAAAAACTTCGTCTTCTTTTCTTTTGAGCTTGTCAAAGAAGTCATAGCCAAGGTCTTGAAAGTCCAAGTCAACAACTAATAGTTTAAAATTATAAAAACACCAAATCTAATCCTCCACATTAGCATTATTAATGGCAGCCAATTATTGACATCCAAACCTCTATTTATCCTTAATAAAGTCCTAAATTCAATCTCAAAGTCAAAATTCCTTATATCTACAAATATAACCTTGAATCTATTAAAATCTAAGATTGGAAAAAAAATAAAAGAAATAAAAGAAGTTTCAAGGCTAAATCAAAGTTAAAATTAAGATTAAAGATAAAATTAAAATTTAACTAAAGAAAAAGAAAGAAAGTGAGAAAATTTTCTTAAAACTATATAAAAACTTAGATTAGTAAGAAGAAAGAAAGAACTTAATAAAATTTTTTTTAAAAAAAAGTTAAGCAAGGTTTTTATATATGGATGTATTTACTTCACGACAGTGGTGACAACAAAAAATGATAATGCTAATATAATAGGCACATTTTTATATGAAAATATTATCACTCGATTTGGATGTTCCAATGAATTGGTTAGTGATCATGGAACCTATTTTATAATTGATAGCTATTTTATAATTACAATTTTGATAGCTAATTACAAGATCAAACATCGAAAGACAACTCCATATCATCCTCGGACTAATGGGCATACTGAAAAGACTAACAATATTTTGTGCAAAATTTTAACTAAGACGGTGTTTAGTGTGGGAACGGACTGGGATACAAAATTATTTGCAACCTTGTGGGCATATTGTACTACGTATAAAGTGACTACCAATTCCATATTGTTCCAATTGGTATACAGGCAAGAGACAATGTTATCAATTGAATTAGAAGTTTCAAGTTTATAAATTACATTAGATGAATGCTTGGTGATAAGGAATCCCTCCAATATCGATTAGCACAATTGAAAAAATTGGATGAAGTTAGGGCTATGGCTCTTTTAACTATGGAAGCTACACAATGCCACTGTAAGAGTTATTATGATAGTAAATTATGTCCTAAATCTTTTATGCCTAATGATCTAGTGCTTCTTTGTGATAGTTGCTTTCACAATTTTCTGGGAAAATTCCAAGTCAATTGGCATGGACCATATCGAGTAATTGAAGCCTTTCGTAATAATTTAGTTCAATTGGAAGATTTTATGGATACTCAATTTACCATCTAAATTAATAAAAATTGGTTACGTCTTTACTTTACGTAAACCCGAGATGGATTTTCAAAATTGGGAGGGAAGAGGATATACCTGTTCATGATAGATTATCTTTATTGAAGGTGCATGATGGTTAGAAAAGACAGCTGTTGGTCAATTTTGGATCCTAATACGGACTAGTCAAGCAAATCGGAAGTGATCATCTAATACACTAGATTAAAGATTGTTGATTTGGACCTCGAATAAAAGGTTAGAAGTAAGGCACTTAGTGGAAGTTTTTGTTAGCATTCTGAACTTGGTTGTTCGAGTGTATGCTTATTGGAGTGTAGAATTTTTTGCAGTCAGAGAGTAACATTAGTACAAGCAAGGGATGTGCAGTAAGTATTATACAATGTCAATGGAAAGGTCAAAGAAAGCTACGGACAGAGAAAAAAATATCCAAAACGTGAGAAGTAAGAACAACTTGCAATTGCAATTCCTAGTGGTGATCACCAACATGGAGCCAATGAAGTTGGAAATATGTTGGTTCCCACAAAGGCAGAGAGATTTTAAAAATGCACAGATGTATGTGTTTTTGCAAGGATCAGATAACTTGCCACCAATTGATGTAGAACTAGTGGTAGAGTATATAAAAAATTATGACCTAGAGGATGGTTTGAGTGCAGTAAAGAGGAGAATAATTGAGATCAATGAGAGTACCTTACAGAAAAAATTACATCTACCAATAGATGAGCTTACGTTAGGTGTCAAAGTGTCTAGTGACTTCAAACTGGGAAGCTACTTCAAAGAAGACATATTGTTATTTGAGAAGAATCAAGGCTGAAAAGTGGCGGAGGCACTTACACCAAAGCTTGTGGAGTAGATGCGGTTTGTTCAGAAGCGGTTAGGCTTGAACCGGCATACCACATACATGTCCAAATGCTTATTGATTGTTACAATTGGAACACTTGAAGGCATGGTGTTTAATTGGGCAGCCTTTATAGCAACCCGTATCCATACAGAGATGGAAGCCAAGTGAAAAACGGGTACATTTGCATCTTTGCTATGCTCCAATTATGTGCACTTTGTTATTGCATATACATTAAATCAACCAGCAGTGGAAAAAAATGTACCTTTCCCAATGCCGCAACAAAGTATGCAAAATTTATTAGTTAGTCTAGGGGTAGTGGTATACGAAATTGGCGAATCAAGTAGATCGCATGAACAGGAGGCTATCTTGGTGATTATATCAAGGCAGATTCCAATTTGTGCAGTGATTGAGAAGATGGTTGATGCTCCAATTTCAAACACTGGAATATTAAAAGGATGGAACCTCACGAAAATAATATTGGGTCAAATTTTCCAATTGCAAATTACTCTAAGTCAATTGAAAGGAAATTTAAGGCAACAATTAGAGTCAAGCAAGAAGGAGATAATAGAAAAAAGCCGCCAAATTATAAAACAGGGTCATCTTATTAGGGCAAAGACGGAATCCAAGCTGGCATTGGAGCAAAAATTAGGGGAGGAAAAGAAAAATTGGGCAAATGATAAAGATCACACTCAAAGAATTCTGAACAACTAAAAGCAAGAATTAATAGAGATGAAATTTGGAAAAGGAGGCGTTGAAGTGTTAATTGCTAGCAGTTCATGAAAAAACAACAAAATTAGAACAAAAAAAGGTGAAATTGGGAGACCAATACAAAATTAAAATGGATAAGCTGCATGTAGAAATTGGTGCTTTGTAGGTTGAAGTGGCAAAATTGGAGGGTGATTTGGTTGATATCATTCAGCCTTAGGTATTTTTTGTGCCAGTTTTGAGTATTAGTGAATTGGAAGAGAAGATGAAGCAATAAAAACGCCAATTAGAGGCAAAAGATGCCAGAATTCTACAATTAGAGGCTCAAATTTGAGAATTGGAAGTGGATAATGACGATTTATCAATCGAATTGAAGAAAAATCATGTGGATTTATTGGAGGAAAATGAGGACTTACTGTTAGAGCCAGATGTAGAGGAACCTCGTACGGAGAATCCAAGAGCATCCCATTTCAAAGAGCCAACTTCATAACTAAAAGTTCTTTTTACCAATTTTGTGTTTGTAAGGGTGCTACACAATTAGGAGTGGGGCCATGTAGAATGAATATAAATTTTATGATTTATGATACATAGTTTGTAGGATTAAGAATATGCAATAAATCAATGAATGGCTACTTTAGAAGGCAGAATGGATGAAGAAGTTAAAAAATAGTTATCATCGGTTGTGTAGCAGTTAACATAGCCGAAGTAAGTATGAATTGATTGGATATGAAGGACTCAGGGCCAGACTGTGATAGTGCTAAGCTGGAATAAGCTTGGTGCTACTTCTTGTTTTTATTTTTTTTTGTATTAGACTATAGTGGAGAATTTAGATTACATTCTAATTGATTAAACCATGTCGATTATGGAGTACAATTATAAAATAGATAATTCAATTCAATAATATATGGATGAATAAGAAATTATAATCGATTGTTGCTTCAGTTTGGTGTGGCAAATTGGTAGCCGAAGACTGGATATGTTGATGCAATTTGATTGTGAGTTAGAATGTTATGTCGTATTGGCTGTGAGAGTTGAGCGATGAAAGAGAATTTTGGAGAGATGATTCGTTTCAAAAGAAGTTCTTAGTGAGAAGTTATTTTCAGTAATTAAAGAATGAAGTAGGTGTAAGTAGACTATTGAGACAATGTAACATTGTCGGATGTTGTTATGCGATTGGAAGAAGACAACAGATTACAGTAGGAGAATTTTTAAAAGATTGGATCAAGAAGTTTATTCTCAATTGCAGAGTAGTAGAACCAATAGAGTGGATGGCATTGATT
The DNA here is from genome assembly GCA_036785485.1 of Physcomitrellopsis africana. NCBI lineage: Eukaryota > Viridiplantae > Streptophyta > Bryopsida > Funariales > Funariaceae > Physcomitrellopsis > Physcomitrellopsis africana. The sequence continues at coordinate 154,833 of JAWRVF010000786.1, forward strand.
TTAAGCGTTTACGTGTGTATTAGACTCTGATGTTTGGAGGTGGTTAGTTGTAAGACCCTAACAGTTTAACTCAATGCGGTTAGTCTTTCCTTGTGTTCGAATTTTCCTTTATAGGTTTATTCTAAGCAATATTGATAGAGTAAGTAAAATGAGAAACTACAATAATTTATTCTATTTTGAAAGACATCTATATGTTCCAAGAGGTGAAATACAACTATGTATTCTTCAAGCTCATCCCAACTTTCCTACAATAAGACATTTTGGATATAATAAGACTTTGGAGCTAATATCAAGAGATTTTTGGTGGCTTTATATGTAGAAGGTTGTTAAAAAATTTGTACAGTCATGTAATATTTGTTCAAGATCAAAAACTCCTCATCATTGACTTTATAGACTTCTTCAACCATTATCTATACCAAAACAACCTTGGTCTTCTGTTTCTTTAGATTTTATCACGGATCTTCCAAATTCAAGTTTATATGACTCTATATTTGTGATTGTAGATTGTTTCATCAAGATGGTATATTTTATGCCGTATACAAAATCTATTATAGATGAAGAAATATCTAAATTATTCCTTGATAATATCTATCACTATTATAGATTATTAAAGGATATTATATCAAGTAGAGGAATATAATTTTTATGAAGATTTTAGAGAATTCTTTTTAAAATATTGAAGATGGATGTAAAACTATCTTCAGCTTTTCACCCTCAAGTTAATAGACAAACAAAATAAATAAATTATGTTTTAGACCAATATTTAAGATGCACCATCAACTATCATGAAGATTATTAGATAACTCTTTTATCATTAACAAAGTTTGGTTATGATAATTTGATATATTCTTCTACTCAATAAATTCCATTCTTTGTAAATTATGATTATCATTGATAATTTAATATTTTGACTTTTTAAAAGCTAATAATTCTATGATGGAAGATTTAGTGAATCAATTATCAAAGCTACATGCAATAATGTAGGTTTAATTGAAAAAAGCTTAAGATTGACAAAAGATCAATACAAATGTCTATCACAAAAAAGAGCCTCAATTCTACATAAGCAATAAGATATGGTTACTTCATCATGATATCAAGATTATTTGTTCTTGGGACAAGCTAGATTATTATAGGCTTGAATCATTTTTGATTTGTGAATAAATTAATTTAATTATTTATCAATTATATCTACCAAAATCTATGAAGATCCATCTTGTATTTTATATATCACTATTCCAATTATATAAGACAGTGGATATTTGAAAAAAAACAAATGCCACCGCCTACTACAGAAATAGAGAATAATAAAGAATTTGAGATAGAAAAGGTCTTAGATTCAAAGCAGCTCCAAAATTGGTTAGAATATCTTGTATATTGGTACAAATATAATATTAGTGAATGCATATGAGAGCCATCTATGAATCTAGTAAATACATCAACAAAAGTCAATATGTTTTATGAATGACATCCGTCAAAATCAATAAGAAGAATCAAAAAAATCTTTGCTGTAAAGCAAAGTAAATTCAATAGAGATTTCATTCTATCTTGTATTATTATTTATTATTTTTTTGAATTTATTCATGCTAAAGAGATGGAGAATTAACAACCAATTAATTCAGCTCAAGAACTATCATTTGCTGACTTATTGGATGACATATTATGACTATCACAACCTTCAAGATGATAGAATAGAGATGAAGATCCTCAAAAACTTCATGTTCTTCTTCGGATTGATGGTGAGATACAACATGTTTGGTATGACAACCTTGGAAGAGACTCTTAGTATTTGATTATATTTTTAGTGGTAGAAACTACTCCTAATAGAGTTTTAAATATTTTTTTTGAAAGAAGTTATGAAGGCCTCAACAATAATTAAATAATAGAATGATCTTCTTGCCCTAATATGGGACAACTAATGGATGAGAGGACCTATCAACTATCTTCAAAAAGAATAAAGATCAAAGTATGCAATAAATACAGTTTGGCGCATCTTGAACTTCCTCAACATGTGTCAAGGACATGAACTAGAAAAAGATACATAATCTAATGGAAATTGTATCAAAGAAAAGTCACAAAATGGGAATAAGAAAATATGTATATTCAAAGAAAACTGGAATGGCTATTGCCAAAGATTAGAAACATGAAAACTCTTGAAACTAAATTAGAACTAGGAAAGGAGTTGACAAGAGTGAAGAAGGCTTCACTCTTGCTTCTATAAATACTATCTAACTAAGAACTACGTGGTGGTATTCTATAGGACCTCATACACGTATCTAATTTGTAAGATACGTGTCAAACTTGCATGACAAGTTTTTTACATGTGTGCCATGTGGCTAGCTTATTGACCAAGTTTTTAACCTATCAATCACCTATAGACATGTATAAAGGTGATTCCGCATCTATGAAGCTTCTAATAAGCTTCTCTATTAGATATTATCAAATCAACTTATTTTACATACTTCTATTGGTCTATATTATTAAGATAATTTATTGAAGTAAATCTTATATCCGTGACATTATCCCCCCTTCTAGGGACAAGTTCCACGAGGAGCGGTGATTATATGTTGAGAAAGTCCAAAATACGTCAAATTGTGCTTGCCACATATTCTAATATTTGTTCCCTTTGAAGGTAGTTGATAGGTCCTTTCAGCCATCCATAATGTTCCATACCAAGGCCAAAGGACCACCCTATTATTTGATCATTGTTGAGGCCTTCATAACTTCCTTCAAAGAAAATATTAGAAATACCATGAGGAATAGTTCCTACTTCTAAAAGTATCACCAAACATCGGGAGTCTCTTCCAAGGTTGTGATACCAAACACGTTGTATTTCGCCATCAATCCAAGGAAGGACATGTTGTTCTTGAGGGTCTTCATCTCTATTCCGTCGTCTTGAAGATTGTGATAGTCGTAATATCTCGTCCAGTAAATCAGCAAATGATGGCTCTTGAGCTAAATTTGCTGGTTATTGATCCTCCATCTCTTTAACACAAACGAATCTAATGACAAATAATGATACAAGGTAGGATGAAACCTCTATAAAACTTGCTTTGCTCTATAGCAAAGATTTTTTTGAATATTTATTTTGATTTTGATGGATGTTGTCGATGAAATGCATTGTCTTTTATTGATGCATTTGTTAGATTCTTTGATGGCTCCCATATGTATTCACTATTATTGTATTTGTGCCAATGCACAAGATATTCCAGTCGATTTTGGCGCCGCCTTGAATATAAAATCTCTTCAACCTCGAATTCTTCATCATTGTCTACTTCTACAAGAGGCGGTGGCATTTATCTTCTTCCTTGTATATCCATTGTCTTATATGGCTCGAGTAGTGATACATAAAATACAAGATGGATCTTCATGGATTCTGGTAGGTATAATTGATATGCAATTAGATTGATTTGTTCAGAAATAGGAAAAGGTCCAAGCCTATAATAGTCCAACTTATTACAAAGACGAGTAGTCTTGATATTGCGACAAAATAATCATACCTTGTCCCCCACGTTGAATTGTAGTTGTTCCTTGCGATACGCATCTCCATTTATTTTTTGTCGTTCTTGAGTTTCTTTTAATTGCACCTTCATTATTGCATGTAGCTGTGACAAATAAATTGCTAAATCCTCTGCCGCTGGATTATCAACTTTTAAAAAGTCAAAAGCATCAAGTCATGGGTGATAACCATAATTGGTAAAGAAAGGTGTTTGTTGCGTAGAAGAATGTATTGTATTATTATAAGCAAATTCTGCCACTGGCAGAAGAGCTATCCAATCATCTTAATGGTAGTTCATGGTACACCTTAAGTATTGCTCCAAGACTTGGTTTACGTGCTCTATTTGTCCATCAGTTTGAGGATGAAAAGCTGAAGATAACTTTATATCCACTTTTAAGATCTTGAAAAGGATTCTCCAAAATCTTGATACAAATTGAGTTCCCCTATCTGATATAATATCCTTAGATAACTCATAATAGCGATAGATATTATCAATGAAAAGCTTAGCTATTTCTTCACTTGTGATAGATTTTGTGCATGGCACAAAATGTGCCATCTTGGTGAACCGATCTACTATGACAAATACAGAGTCATAAGATCTTGAGTTTAGAAGATCTCTGATGAAATCCATAGAAACAGAAGACTATGGTTGTTCTGGAATAGGTAATGGCTGAAGAAGCCCAAAATATCAATAACAAGGAGTCTTTGATCTTGAGCAGATATGATATGATTGTACAAAGTCATTGACTACCTTCCACATTTGAAGCCACTAAAAATCTCTTGATATAAGTTTCAAAGTCTTGTTGTATCCAAAATATCCTACCGATAGAAAATCATGACGTACTCGAAGAACACGTAAACGTGCTTCTCCTTCTAGAACATATAGACGTCATTTGAAATATAGTAGATTGTTCTTGAACTCGAATCTAGAAGAATCATGAGACTTGGAAGAATTATTCTTGATATCATAAATAAGAGGATTTGAGGACATACTTGACTGAATTTGCTTGAAAAAAGTTGAATCAACAGTCAATGTTGATTTTATTGTTCAAAGATAAAACTGCTCTGGTTTCAAGAGAACTGTTCTTTGTTGCTCAAAAGCTGCATTTCCTTCTTTTGGTGCAAAATAAAAATGTCTAGAAAAGGCAACAGACAAACTTTGTTGTTTTCTTAGCCAATAAATAATAATGAACTCAAATCTTGACAAAGACATATTCCAACGAGCTTGATGATGATTCAACACGCGTATCGATATGAAATACTCAAGGTTCTTGTGATCCGTATAGACGGTGACTGGACTCAAAGCGCCTTCTAGATAATGATGCCATTTTTGAAAAGAATCCACAATTATAAAAAATTCTTTATCGTGGATCTCATAATTGATCTTGGTTGTTGAGAATTTTCTTGAATGAAAAGCTACTAGATGAAGTTTGTCATGTGTTCCCATTTGTGACAAAATCGCATTCAAGGCAAATTCTGATGCATCTGTTTCTATAAAAAATGCCTTGGAAAAATCTACATGATATAGGATTGGTGCAAAAACAAACGATGTCTTTAAAGCTTCAAAAGTTGCTTCTGCTTCTTGATTCCATTGGAGTTTGTCTTTATAAGTCAAACGTGTAAGTAGAGCCACAACTCGAGAGAAGTCTTTGATAAAGATCCGATAATAATTGGCAAATCCCAAAAAGCATTGGATATCTCTTATTGTCTTTGGAATCTTCCAATTCATGATTGTTTGGAATTTCTTAAGATCCATCATGAGACCATCATTTGAAATGATGTATCCTAAAAAATCAACTTGAGTAGTGTAAAATACACACTTTTCCATCTTGGTGTATAATCCCGCATCTCTAAGTTTTTGTAATACTTTACAAACATGTACTTCATGTTCTTCTACATTCTTAGAATAGATCAAAATGTCGTCTAGGTAGCAGATGACAAAATTATCTAAGAACTCACAAAAAACATCATTCATGAGATGTTGAAAAGCAGCTGGTGCATTTGTAAGTCCAAAAGGCATGACATTATATTCAAAATGTCCGTACCTGGTTCGAAATGTAATTTTCCATTCATCTCTTTCTTTGATGCATACTAGATTGTATGCTCTTCTTAGATCTATTTTTGTATAGATCCTAGCTTGATTCAACTAGTCAAGGAGTCCTGACATTAGAAGTAATGGATATCTGTTCTTGATTGTGATCTTGTTGAGTCCTCGATAGTCAACACACATCCACAATGATCCATCTTTTTTCTTCACAAATAGAATTAGAGCTTCTGCTGGAGATTTAGAATGGCATATGAAATTCTTGGCCAAATTCTCGTCAATATACGCCTTGAATTCAGCCAATTCATCTTGTAATAAACTGTAGATTGGTCCAAATGGTGGCTGAGTTCCTTCTTTAAGGTCAATTGAACAATCATATGGATGATGCTTTGGAAGAATATCTGCATTTTTTTTCTCGAAAACATCTTGATAATCTTGATATTGACTTGGATAGTGATATCTACTTGAAATCTTTCCATCATTGGAAATAGATGTAGCATAAATGATAAAAAGTGATCCTTCTTTTGCAACATGCAAGAAAGCTCTTACACCTATAAATGCAGGTTTAATTCTATTAAACTTATGATTTCTTATTTGATTAATTATATTATTAATTATACTTTTAAAAAAGTTCAGAGTACAAGAAATCCAATCTATTTGAGGGTTGTGTTTTTCTAACCATGATAGACCTAGAATAATTGGAATAGAAGGAGATCTAATTATGTTGAAAATTATGCAACTATTATACCCATTTACTACTACATCTAGAGGAAGTGTTTCATGAGTAACATCTCCAAAAGATAAAAGGCGACTATCTATGACTTCTACGTGTTCGGATTTAGATTTTTGTATTATCTGTATTCTATGGTTTTTATCAAATTCTTCATCTAAAAAACAAGCCAAGGCTCTTGAATCTATTAAAGTAGAGGCTTTGTAATTATTAGGTCCTAAATACACATATATTATAAAACAAAGAGATGGTTGTAAGGAGACGATAGGACCTTCATTGGAAATTATACAAGATCCCAGCCGCATGGTCCTTAATGTGGTTGGACAAACTCGTTTTCCAACATATTGTCTTTTTTGACAATCGTACTCCTCATCTTGTGGTTGCGTTATTTCTTTGAACAATTTTGAGCAGTGTGTTTAGGTTCTCCACAATATAAGCTTAATCCTTCTTGACGACGTTGAATTTTTTCTTGTTCAATAAGCGGCTTAAAATGTATAGCATCACTTTGCATGTCCTCGACTTTTGAAGGTACATATTGAGAAGACATTGGTGCTGCCACTGAATTATAATGTCACTGAGGTTCTCTTATACGACTTTCAGATCTAAATTCAAAAAGCTGATTATCACACTTCACGACAAAGTCTATTACTTGACTCAATGTTTGAAGATCGGGTAAGTTCAACATCAATTTTTTCACTTCATATTGTAATCCATGGAGAAACTGACTGATGAGTGCAGCATCGTTTTACTTAATATCGATTTCTAGTTGTCAAAATTGTGAAGCATATAATGTCACTGATCGATTGTCTTGTCGTAGGATACAAAGCTTGTTGGTTGCAACAAAAGTTGCATCATGTTTTCCATACAGAGATCAAAATTCTGCTAAAAAAGCTTCTAAATTATCCAATATTGGATCATGTCGTTCCAGAAAAGATGAAAACGAAGATAAGGTAGAACTTGAAAGTAGTGTAGCAATAAATCTGACTTGCGATCCTAGATTTGGAAAACTTTGTGATTGCAATTCAATCACCAGTTGGACTTGGTTGATGAATCCTCGAAACTTGGATCTTGTGCCATCAAACTTCTCAAGTAGACCAATTTTTGGTTCTCTGATGCTTGAACGATGTTCCAATGTAGGAGGAATTATATGGCTTGGTGTAGGTGTTGAAGCAGCTCCAACCATATCTATATCTTTATTATTTGATAACCTTGTTGCTCCTTGTAGATGTACATCGAGTTGATGCATTGCAAGCATTAATTCTTTCATTTGCTCTTGCATTTGTGCCACTGAACTCTTCATTTTGGCAAGCTCAGCCATGATAACACTTCAAAAAATATCAAACACTACTCGAGATAAGTAGAAGGAAGAACAAAGAAAATACTAGGAATAATATAAATTTAGAAGAAGGTAATCCGCAACTTCTAATATGCTTGTGTCTTATGAAGAGAAAGAGGTAATCAATTCTTAATCAAGACAAGACAAAGCTATGATATTATAAGTGTACTTTTGTCAATGTATCAAGGACATGAATTAGAAAAAGATACATAATCTAATGGAAACTGTATCAAAGAAAAGTCACAAAATAGGAATAAGAAAGTATGTATATTCAAAGAAAATTGGAATGGCTATTGCCAAAGACTAGAAACATGAAGACTCTTGAAACTAGACTAGAACCAGGAAAGGAGTTGACAAGAGTGAAGAGGGCTTCACTCTTGCCTCTATAAATACTATCTAACTAAGAATTACTTGGTGGTATTCTATAGGACGTCATACACGTGTCTAATTTGCAAGACACATGTCAAACTTGCATGACAAGTTTTTCACATGTGCGCCACATACTTGTGCCATGTAGCTAGCTTGTTGACCAAGTTTTTAACCTACCAATCACCTATAGATATGTATAAAGGTGATTCCACGTCTATGAAGCTTTTAGGAAGCTTCTCTATCAGATATTATCAAATCAACTTATTTTACCTACTTCTATTGGTCTATATTATTTAGATAATTTATTAGAATAAATCTTATGTCCGTGACAACATGTAATCATTGCTCCTTGAAGAACTTGTTTCTAAAATAGAGGGATAATGTCACAAATATAAGATTTATTTCAATAATTATGTAATTAATATAAATAAGTAAAAGTAGATAAAAGTAGATTGATTTAATAATATCTGAATAAGAAGCTTCTTAAAAGCTTCATAGATGTGAATTCACATTTATACCTGTCTATAGGTGATTGACAGGTTAAAAACTTAGTTAACAAGCTAGCCACATATAGCACATGTTGATAGCATATAAACAAAGCTAAATACATGGCGCACATGTAGGGAACTTGTCTTGTAAGTTTGACATGTATTTTAAAAATTGGACACGTATTAGAGATCTTATAGAATGCCGCCATGTAGCTCTTAGATAGATAGTATATATAGAAACAAAAGTGAGGCCTTCTACACTCTTATCAACTTCTTTCTTGCTTCCAGTTTAATTCAAGAGTCATTATATTTTCTAGTCTTTTGTAATTATCACGGACATACTTGAAGTCTGCACATTTTAGAACCTTCTGTAGTTTTCTAGAATCTTTCATAATCTTTTAAATTCTTCTTTAGTTTTTTAGAATCTTCTAGAATCTTTTAGAACCTTTTTTAGAATCTTCTATACTCTTCTAAAATCTTCTATAGTTTTTTAAAATCTTCCAAAATATTCTAAAATCTTTTTTAGAATCTTTTAGAATCTTTTAGAATCTTCTATAGTTTTTTAGAATTGTCCAAAATATTTTAAAATATTTTTTGGAATCTTCTATAATCTTTTAAAATCTTTTAGAATCTTCTTTAGTCTTCTTAAACTTGTCTTAGTCTTCTAAAATCTTTCAAGATACTTTTAGAAGGTTTAATAGGACATAGGCCTTATAATATAAATAGAGGGCAATACCAAGGTATACCTCAGTCTTGCCTTGTTTCTTGATATCAATCTAGTCCCTTGTTCTTATCAATCATCTAGTTCTTTGTTCTTGTCAATCTAGTTCTTTGTTCTTAAAATCATTCTAATTCTATAATCTTTTTTTTGTCTCTTTGTTAACCTACTATCTTGTACCTTAGACAATTTGGCAAGACTATCTAAGTAATCATATTAAAGCTTTTATTTTTTTAATAGAAAGTGGATTATCACTCTTTTTGAAGATACTATTAAATTCTAGAGGAGTGCAAATTATCTCACTCTAGATTGATATGCTTACTTATTGCAATTTGATCTTTTTTTGAAAAGAATAGATTATCACTTTTCTAGGATATATCATTATATTTTAGAAGTTGCAATGTTATATTGTAATACATTTATGTAATAAAAAATATAAATAATAGTGATTTTTACTTAATATTCAAATATCTTGGTTCAATAAGAACTTAAGATGTTTAAAAAAGGTTTTATGAAAGCCTCTTAGACTATTTTCTTATTTTAATAGCTAATAGATAAAGTTAATTGTTAAATTTTCTTTTTAGGTTGTAGAAACTCTTTCACTACTTTTAAAAAGCCATAAGTTAATAAAAATAAGATAGAAGAGATAAATAATTAATATAGTTGATACTAGGATTAAGTTGAGCATAGGGTCAAGCTTAAAAACTCTTAGAATAAATTGGATTGATATCTAGGGGTCAACCGTGTATGGAACAGGATCAAATTTAGACCTCTAGCCACAAATATGACTAGCAAGGGCAATATGTGGGGACATTTAGAAATTAGAAATTAAAATTAGATAGCTAATTTTAAGCTTCTTCTAGAAATGTCAAGCATGTTTCTATAGGATTTGAGAGGTCTTAGCAATTGCTATCTAAAATCAAGGTTTGTATTGGAGGTTAAGTTTTTATGCAATAAAGTTAGGACTAGCACTTTCAACTATTTTGTGCAATTGAAGTGACATCTACAATTGAAAATTTGATAATGTGTGGATGATTAAATATGCTAAGATTGAGTAAAAGTTTGTAACAATCTAATAGTGCAATTGAGATTTATGTGATCTTTAGCACAAAAAGATACTAGAAATTGGCAGTTTATGATTGTTTAGGATTTATACAATATCTAAAGATCTATTAGTCAAATCAAGGTGAAATTTGGCACAATAATAAAAGACTTGAAGAATAGACTATATACCAATTTTTAGTTGAAGTTAATAATTGGAAAAGGAGAAATTGCTACTGGGATATCTACATCAACTTCCAAATTGGCAGCCAAGTAACATTAGTGCGGTTTTTGGTAAATTTTTATCAATATGTAAGTTAGATTAGACCTAAACTTTTTAAGCATATAGAGGACTTATATTTGCATTTGTATGCAAATTTCATATCAAGTTGATAGTCAAATTAAGTTTTATAGCTTACTAAAGTTCACTAATTAAGATATAGACTTGCAAAGAGAAATCTAAGTTGCTTGATTGTGACAAGTAAAAAAGCAATTAAGATTTATATGTAGATGAAGTTACCAAGAAGAGTATTTTTAAACACTTTATATTAATTTAAACACTCTTGTATTGATATTCAAATCATATTCTTCTTTTATAGATAAAACCTATTAAAAATTCTTAGGTATATGTGAACCATAACTTTATCCTCCATAGCCAAGTACTCGACGCATTCCCAAATAAGATAACATATAATATAATAGTATATTATTTTCTTATAAATTCATATTATTTAAAATTATTCTTTTTTAATATAAAAAATATTATATTAATAGCTTATTAATTTTTTTTTTGTTAATATAAAAATAGATTAGATTATGAGAGGTGCATCCTCAGAAATAAAAAATAAAGTGGAAATTCTTGCAGATCTTTGAGTTCTTTTGGATATTATATAAGAAGAAATGACATTGCTTTACAACCCAAAAAATGAACCGTAAATAGAATAAGTATTTAAACAAGCTAAGTAAGAGATTCATAATTTGCAATAAGAAATTATTTGATTGAGGATAGCAAGCAGTAGACAAGCTATGCACATAATTCCTGTAGAAGCTCCTAAGATTGTTATAAAGAAAGAAAAGGCTAATATGCTTGATAAATTTGATAGAATGAGATCCAACTTTCAATGATTTGTACAACAAGTATGACTTTATTTACAATTATATTTTTCTCATTATCTGGATGGATTCACTCAAGTTGCTTTTGTACACATTCTTTTATCAAGAAATGCTCAATCATGATTTGTTCCATTGTTAGAAAAAAAAATTTTAATCTTATATAATTTGGAGGCTTTTATGAAAAGATTTACTACTGCATTTAGAGATAGTGATTAAGAGAGGGTGGCAAATATTAGGAACATACACTATAAAGGTTCATAGAACCTTTTAGAATATTCTAAAAACTTCTTAATTGATGAAAGTTGGTTGAGAAGTTTCCTAGTTAGTAGAATAAGCTCAAGAAGCTTCTCAATTAGTAGAAGCAGCTCAAAAAGCTTCCCAATTGGTAGAAGCTGCTCAAAAAGCTTCTTAGTTTGATGGAAGCCCCTCTTGTGAGAAAATGGATCACCATTCTCCTTGAAGGTCTTAAAATATTTTAGATGTTGCAGATTACCCTCCTCTATACCAATATTACCTTCTTACAAATTTATTTATTTATTTATTTTAGAATGGCTAGAGATTAAGAAATTAACATAACTGAATTTTTTGAATCCAAGTTAGATGCCATTATAAGTGCTCTTATTACTTTATTTGCTAGGATTGCGGAGATTAAAGGGGTTGTTACAAAACTTCATAACAACGCAACAATTGGAGTATCACAATCTAGAATGCATCTACTTCCAACTTGTGCGCTTGAAGATGTAATACTACCTATACTATGCCAAGAAAATCTACTTGTTCAACAATGTAAGGAGCCTCAAGTTAGTCTTTCAAAAATATATAATGGTATGCGTTCAAAGTTTCCAGGGTTTGTCAATCAAATTTGATTGACAATAGTTTTACAACCTGATACTTATTCAATAGAATCACAAGTTGGATTGGTTGGCACCTTACTTACGGGACAAGCACTATCATGGTTTACTCCTTTGCTTGAAATAAGATCACCAAATTTGAACAACTTTGAAATTTTTATGGAAGTATTTGTGGAAGCATTTGGAGAACATGACAAGGCTCAATGGACAATAGCTAAGATCCAAGCATTATGTCAAGGGGCACTGTCGGGGTAGAGAGAATCTGCCTCAAGAAAGCATTGGGCTTCTGGCTGCAACTAAATACTCAATCAAGGTCCAAAATAATAAAATCCTCAAAATTTTTATAAAAGTTTTTTTTTAGGGCTATTACATCCAATACATAAGTCTTATTTCACAAAAACACTCAACTATATCAAAATACTCTAAACCCTCATTCACCCGTAAGAAGGGAATTTTTTCCAAACTTCATTTATCTATAACTCTTAATCTAACTATTCAAATCTACTAAAATTTCACATGAAATAATGATGTACTTTTAACAACTAGCACAACAAATTTCAATTGTTGATTTTTTTATCAATCTTTAGATATCGTAAAAACCCTAATAGTAGCTTTAAACCCTTATTTATAAACACCCGTGTACTAAATTCTTCATATCTCACAAATCCAATGTCAAAATGCTATAAAACTTTGATGCATAGCTTCTTAGCACAAAGGTTCACCTTCTTGGAAATGTTTAGATAAGAATTCATCTAGAAACTCAAGATATGGCAAAGCCCATTACTATGAATAAAACGGCCTACTTATTGCCTTGGAATTCAATCTGCTGTCTTTGACTCCCAATATCTCTTTCTTCAAAACTCTTATTGTAAAAATTCTTCCATATTAGGTGTAGAGCTTGAAATCACCTCTCTAGCTACACCTTTTGATCTCCAAAAGCTCTCATACAACTCCTCCAATCTTCAAAAGAGTGATAGTAGGTACAAATTGCACACCTTAACTTCAAGCACCTACTTCTCCCTCATAAAAACTCCAAATCTCTCAATTTTTACACCAAAATTATAGTCCAGAAAACAAGCTTTCTAACTCTAGTCTCTGATTTTCGAATGGCCTCCTTGAAGTTGCCGAAACCCTTCTTCTTGCTGCGGGTAGCCTCCTCAAAGCCCATTGGGCATAGTATTCAACCAATAGGAATGAAGAACTTCACCCCGTGTCTTCATTCATCCTTACTTTGTCTTCATCCTTCTAAATAGGCCTCTTAGTAGTTTAATTCTTCTTCTTTGGACCCCAATTGCCTCTCAAGGCTTTATACTAAATATTTAGGCTCTATATAATTTAAAAGCCATAACCAAACTAAGTAAAATCTAAAATAAAGTTTCCTACACCAACCCCTTTTAATTTACTTTAATAATCATTCTAATATATATTTAAACCTATAAATATATTATACATTTTGAGTGGATTTTATACACCGTAAGTAATTACAGTACAACAACACTCTCTACATCAATCTATGCATCTGATTTTAGGCAATTAGCATGCAATATTAATTAGGACAAAGAAGCCCTAATGAGCCAATTTTATTGGAGATTAAACAATAATGTGAAGGATTTATTACTATCACTTTTTAATCTACAATCGCTCAATGAAGACATTAGCCAAGACGTAAAATATGATAATTAATTATTTCAACATCGAGAAGATTAACATTTATGTGCTTCAATAAGACAAACACAATCCGACATATCCCTACTACATCAATAAGCATTTTGAATTCATACTTAAAAATAGAAGATATGTAACTTGATGCAGTACAATTTAAACCTCTTAGTCTATAAGAAAAGAAGTATCAGATAGAAGAAAGTCTGTGCTTATATTGTAGTAAAGAAGGCCACAAGGTTAGCAATTGTCCAAAAAAATAAAATTCACACATTACCAAAATCAAGAATGCAATTGTTCAGAAAAACAACAATGTTCAGCCATAATAGGGACCGTGCAACTGGACAATCTAATATTAGAAAATTATTCAAGTTCCTTTTTTTTTTTCTCAATCTACTCATTCTTTCATAATTTTTTTATATTTAGGCCTTCAAAAGCTTCGAACATTTATTTTGTTAGATTTAGAGGCGTCTACTTGTTTTATAGATGAAATATTCAATAAGCTTCACAAAATTCTTCTAGTACAAAAATCCAAACCTATTCATGTAGAGGTAATAGATAGACAACCTTTATCCTCTAGTAGTGTCATGTATAAAACCACGCTTATAGAAGTGTCATTTAAAGATCATAGAAGTTAGATTGTGTTCAATATTATTAGAACTGCTTTAAATTATATTATTCTTAAGCTATCTTAGTTAAAAAAGCATAATCTATCTATAGATTAGAAGTTGTGAAGAATAACATTTTCGATAGAGATCCCTGTAAAAAAAATTTGAAAAAAGCCACGAATTGCTAAATCTTTATTTGTTGGAGTAAGGGCTTTCATAAGATTGGTTAAAGTAGGTATACCATTTGTTATTTATATGACTCCAATTAAAGAAGATATGACTTCATCAGCAAGTATTTTAGAGTAGTATAATGAATTTCAAGATGTTTTTTAGAAGAAGAATGCTGATATATTGCCAAAGCATTGACCATACAATTGTACTATAGATCTTCTAAAAGAAATGCAATTATCTTTTGGCCCCATCTATAATCTTTTTCAAAATGAACTTTTAGTATTGAAAGATTATATTGATGAAACAAAGCACTTCATTAGATATTCAAAGTCTCTAGCAAGTGCACCTATACTTTTTGTAAAGAAGAAGGATGGTTCTTTATGTATATGGATTGATTATCAGAGATTAAATAAAATAATAATAAACAATCATTATCCACTACCGTTAATTTTAGGACTTATGGAACTTTCAGCCAAGCCAAGATCTATATTAAGATAGATCTTTGTAGAGCATACAATCTGGTATAGATCAAAGAGAGAGATGAATAGAAGACCGCATTTTGGACAAGATATGGACATTTTGAATATAATGCCATACCTTTTGGACTAACAAATGTACTTGCTATCTTTCAACATTTAATGAATGATATCTTTTGAGAGTATTTAGACAAGTTTGTAGTGATCTATTTTGATGAGATCTTGATTTACTCAAAAAATCTAGAGGAACATGAGGGGTATATCAAATTGGTATTACAAAAGCTGTAAAATACAGGTTTATATGCCAAATCAGAAAAATATATATTTCACCAATCTAAGATGGAATCTTTGGCATATATCATATCTATTGAGGGTTTGATAATGGATCCCAAGAAAGTAGAGGCGGTTATGCAATGGACCATTCCAAAGATTGTGAGAGATGTACAATATTTCCTTGGATTTGTTAACTTCTATTGGATCTTCATCAAAATTTATTCTCAAGTTGTGACCCCTCTTATTCAAATGATATATAAGAACAAGTTAGAATAGGGACCTTGTGAACTAAAATTCTTCTCTTGATCCACTTTAAGAGGAAAAATAACTACACAACAAGTTCAAAAGGTAGTAGAGACT